>JAQGBX010000564.1:0-33831 GCA_034698745.1 Megaphyllum sjaelandicum | reverse complement strand
ACTATTTTTGATTATCCTATGTATGATTTTGTATGCTATTCTCCAATAAAAGCATACGTTCTCCATATGTTGACCACTTCCCTATGTTGACCATTTTATTTCCGCCCTTGGGTGGTCAACTTACGGAGGTTCTACTGTAGTGGAATCTCATTAGGAAGAACTCGCTTTATACGAACTGATTTCCAGTCCCGGCCTAATGTACGATGAACGAATAATGTTAATTTCTTCGTGTAAAACGAAATTCCAAATTCTGATATTACAATTTTTCGGCTAAAATGAATGATTTTTCGAGTTCTCGAGCATTCGCGTTATGTTACGTACTCGAGGCAATACGAAAAAGATACGTCATAACGTTGAATTTCTCGATAAAAGTTGCAGAACCTTAGCCTAATTCCCATACATGGGGTATGTAGGATTTCATCCAAACTTCGATATTTTGTCTGACTTTCGATACTACGAACTACGTCGGTTTAAAATAACAAATTTTGACTTCTTTCGAGATTCGACTGTAGAAAAGAAGGGATCGATGCATAGATTTCCATATTCAAAAAGCCATATTTGTTTGATTTTGTCCAAGCGTGACATTGGCGTGTTCCCTAAGTGCCAGTGCAAACGCTTTCCGTGTCCAACCCATTCTCCTGATTTTGCGCAATTCAGCCTCCCGCTTTTGACACGTACGAAACTAGGCCAATCCGATCTCACGCTCGTTGTCTTGGCAACCTCAGATGGCGTTATTTATTTGCCATTTCCCAGATTTCGGCACTCAGTTCTCAGTTCGCAGTCCACGGCGCCAGGCTGCACGAGCGCTCGGAATTTCCGTCGAAAGGATGACTTGATTTGTCCATAAATTTCGGTTTATTATCGAGTTTCACGCGTTCAAAGTTTAATCGAGGGTGCTGAAGCCATGGTAAATGTTTCTTATTTGGCTAGCGGTTTACCGACGATGTCCCGCCACTGTTTAAGAATGACGCTGACCTAATATACCTACCGTATACTTGGCTCCTTGCAGGAAGAAGAAGACATGGAGATTGATCCCAAGGATCCCGAATTAAACGCAGCTGCCGCCAAGATCCAGGCGTCGTTTCGCGGACACAAAGTGCGAAAGGAACTCAAGAAAACGGCCGATGAAATCGACTTGCCATCACCCAAGAAAAACGCAGTAGTAAGTACGATTATTCCGGTGCGACGTACGTGTAGTTTATGTACGTTCAACTTTAGTATTGCGAAAGAAGATAGAAATGTTGGCAATTAAAAATGAAGGGTCCGCTATCAACAAACATAAAGCGGAATCGAGCACGATAGTGATAATTCAAAGTTGGGATAATTTGCAGTAAATGATAAATACAAATTAGAAACGAATACATGAAGTTCGAGCGGACTGCGCATGAAAGGTAAATATGTCGATTATAATGCATGATTTTCGAAGCTCGGAATATTGATCGGAAACGAATTATCAGAATGAAGTTTCAGGCCCTAATGTGTCATTACATGTACATGTACATTTGGCATTGTGCGAGCTGCTGTCCGCCAAACTTTCTACGAGCATTCATCCAGATTTGGAAAATGATTCAACTATATAACGTTTATGGTTTTCTATCTCCAGCAGGTTTTGCGTATTTAGTGCAGGGTGCAAAACATGGAAGGGTATATTGTAATGGGTACCATAGGGTAATTCTCGGACAGAATTTTTACGAAGAGCAGTCGCGAAGTCACGGATGTAAAATAAATGCATTGTTTGGTTTAAAAACTGCGATATAACCTCGAGTAATGACAAAACTATGTAGGCTACTACTGACAAAATTGCCATTTGCAAAGCTTCTGTCAGAGTATCTGCAGAAGTAGTTAAATTTATTCGTCTAATCCGAAATCCGAATTAGGATATTACAAATTTTCAGCTAAAACGAATGAATTTTCGAGTTCCCGAGCATTAGCGTTACATTACGTTAAACGGAACTTCAAACAATATAAAAATTACTTTATAATAGGGAATTCACTCATAGGGTGCGAACGCAAAGAATGCTTATCACAGGCGCTTACCACTTGGCGTACACTAGCGCCACCAAACGGGACAAGAATGCGGAATGCTTTTTAAATGATGACGCACACCGAGAAAGCTTAGTCGAGCCAGGCTGAGCTTACAAGAAATCTAAAAGAAGATTTTTAAGACAGAGTGGCACGAGGCGATCACTATTTTTCAAAAGTGTAGCCATCGAGTGTATGCAGCCCATGTACCGTAAAAACGTGTCCTGGATTCATCATCAGTCGTGAGATGCTAATGCGTATGCGGAAGGTTTCACTCGTGTGGTGGCGCCACCAAGCCCACTGTCCATCTCGCTACTATCAGCGTTCATTGTGCTGGATAAAAGTAGCTGAAAGAAGAACGTCGAAAGTAAGCATTCTTTGTGTTCTCACCCTTACACCGTATGCCTCTATTCTAATAAGAGAATACATTTGTTTTAAAATGAAACTACATTTGGAAACATTTCCTTTTATAATGAAAGAAAATGAAATTTTAAAAATTTAAACTTGTCAGTAGAAATCTAGGTGAATAATTTCCCTGAGGTACGAACAACATTTGCGAAAGCATTCACTGGTTAAAACAGAAGTCACGCATCTCGGAGTGACTGCTTGCGTTTGACAAACGAGGCCAGACGCTTAACAATTTTTTGCAATTGCGGACATCTCCTCTTTGGCCATCAATTTCGAGTGTATCGATTAGTTTCTTTCATTGCCCGCAAACGTTATTTTCAGGCAAGCGCTTATGGGCGAGGGTCCTTACGTCAATGGTATGCAGGCTCGGAAACTACGACGTGGCTCGCGTAGATAGAAAACCGAAATGAAAAAAATGTATATTTGACATTAAGCGTGAACGGGCAACCGCTAAATGAAACTCTTATTTCATCGTGGCTTGTTTTGTGTCGTTAGGAAGAAGAAGTCGATATCGATCTGAACGATCCAGAGGTGGAGAAAGCCGCGACCAAAATCCAAGCTTCGTTCCGGGGTTACAGGGTGAGGAAGCAAGTGAAGGATGGCAGCAATTCACCCACGTCAGATAATCCAGGTAATTAAGAGGGAGAATTATTGAATTTTATTGCGTAACATTCGAGGAACGATGACGATGTTTTTGATGGGAAAAATTTCTGGAAGCTTTGCAGAGAGCTTTCCTGTCATGCATTCGTGCAATGCACGGCTACTGCCGGCTTCGTGCCTCACCCTATATACATACAGTATATAAATCGATTAATTTTATCGAAATATTTTTCGTTACATTTTTAGGATCATAGCTAGTTGCATTTTTTTCTGACCACCGGATAGGATATGGGCTGCCCAAAGAAGCCTTTCGTTGTCAGGGGCAGGGACCACAACATACTAAATCAACTTTAAATCAGGACTCTGTCCATGGCGGCCTGTTCAACGCTGTTTTTTGCAGATATTATTTCATTCTTCTCTTAAAACCCCGATTGCCAATTAAGCTACAAAATCGACATTACTCCTTGATTTTCTACCGCATTTTACGTTGTAAATTCAAACTGCTTCAAATTTTTCCAGTGTAGGCTATGTCGATCAACGAAATGTCTGCTAAAAAGGAATGGTACGACCTAGAGAAACTGTCTGAAGATTGACAATTAGAGGTATCGAGGAATGACGCATGCGCTTCAAAGGCATGAGAGATTGTGTATTTAATGATAATTGGTGAATGAATGTTTTACGCACAATCGTTTGGAGTGGGAAAAATGATCGCTGCCATGGCGGCATTTTAATAAAAAAATATCACACGGAGTACAGGCTGGTCTTGCTAATCGCGCGTACGTATACGTTCTGTCACCCGTCCCATAATTCCCCATAATTACGACAATCCGATAAACCCTTTGTGAAACCACACGCCGGCCAATAATACGCTAAGCAAATTCCAGGTTCAGTTATTATGGGGCATTACCTGCTATCGATAAAGAGCATTTATTGATATATATATATACTTACCAATAGCTTAGTTCTTCGCAGCTTATTAATCTCGTTGTACGAATCATAAACGGCAAACCGATTCACGTTTACCTGAACCCACAAATACTGGAAAGTGCAAACGAGTCTAGTTATCATTTGCATAATTCGCCCCTAAAAGGAATTTTTACTGGAACGATGACCCCATTTTGCATTAATCATGAGATAACTATTGGACCTTCATATTCCAGATTAAGTTAATGTTGGCCTAATTTACCAGTAAGTTGATGAGCTTTCATACGGGGTGCTTACATTTATTTTATCCTGATGTATCGTCTGCTCTTTAGTTCACTTTGGTTTAACAAGAAGTAATGTCACGATACCAGCACACACTATTTACGGTGGACCCATGAAGTGAAACTCGTGCATCCCATTTTTGTGAAGTTTAACGAGTGTAAGCACCCTCGTTAAGGTGATGTCTTTTTTCGACTAGATAAACATTGTGAGATTCGCGAATTTGAGAGCGATTATACAATTAAGTCTGCTTTATTAGGCAAACGTCAAAGGCGAAATATGCTTTTCAATTAATCTTTTAATGCAGTTCCATAAAAGAAGAGTTGTTACCGAGGCAAGGGATTGCCTGATCGCTGACATTGCCATTTTTTTCACAGAATCGTGAATGAGACGATGAGGGGGAACTTTCATAGTTATCAGAATTTTTCACCAGGTTGCCAAACTAACATTTATGCATTTAACTACTGTTTACCATGAAATAGTTGACGCCGACCCAATGACATTCAATGAACATACAACAGAAATCTGGATGCAAGTAGCCCAGAATTAGTAGTCATAGAAGCCAAAGCGTTTTGACCGGTTGCACCCAGCTACGGTTCAATTTTTCTTTTTGATCACCGATGGACATAAATGGAATCAGACTAAACCGCTGTATTTTTTTTCTAATTATGAGACATTTAACTGGGTGGCTGTCTTAACTATCAGCTTATTAACCACCAATTTAACAGAGAGTGGTGCAACCGGGCATCTTAACAACTAAAGTACTTCCTGCGATTAATTCCAGTTATTAATTTTCCCCATATCGATGTTTGTCAATTTAATGTCTCTTAATCACGTCATCGATTAGTTATCATGTTTCGAAATCATTTCTTGATGAGCTAGAATGTATGTATGCAAAGATTAGGCAGAAAAGTGAGAGTGCGCGAGATATTACGGGTCAGTGAAGCGGCTTGGGAATGCGTGTTTGAGATAGTTCGGAAAATTTCTTAAGATATAAAAACGACCCTCAATCAATGCTTCTCTTGATCAACCCCAATTTTCTACGCACAATCTTTAATCATTCGATATAGACAGGACTGTGCATTTTTCCACACATTTTTTTATACTAACAATCTTTTGCCGACATTATACCCATAAAATGTGTAAAACGAGCCTCTTAACTTCTTAGCTATACAAATACACTGTACTGAAAAGCGTGTATCAAATATCGAGCTATAATAGCAGGTTGTCATACTTCTGTTCACATCACGATTGTTTTTGCACAGTAAATTATATTTCATTGTCACTGCGAGAAAAGGGATGTAAGGTCAATGGGCATTCGGTAGCTCGAAAAATCGAAATTATTGATAGTTCATAACTGTGTCAATGTTGACAACCTCCTTGAATGCTAAGTCTCTAAATTGCACCTGCAATAGGTGACGAGCTTGACCCCTGGATGCGTTACATCTCTTTCTACAGTAAATTTACTAAGCCGAGCTTCTAGTGAAAAATATGGAAAATTTTCATTCCAGATAAAATAATGATTTGTGCGCAGTTGTTTGGTTCTTACGCTTGCTACACAAAATGTATCAAGAATGTTTTCTTCTGGTTTCATTTTCATATGTTCACCAGTTAGGCATTATGCTGTTATGATGGTACATTAATTTTTTTCCATCTGTAATAAAACGAGTACCAAAGAAGGATATCGTGAAGGTGTCATTACGTGTCATTAACTTTCACTTTTAGCGTTTCAGCGCCGCATTACTGAAAATACCAAGGCGCAGGATTTGAATTTTGATAATCGCTTTCAGAGCTTAATATAGTGCAATTTTCTTTAGGAAACTACTACCGAAATTCGTCCTGCTTACGATCTGTGATCATACATTGTGCAATAAATGTTCCTGCGATGCATCTTAAGGCCCATTAAACACTGCGATTGTTTAATAAGCTTGCTAAACAACGACCAAGCTAGTTATGGTCAAAACGGCGTTGGGGAAACAAGCGAGTAATAAGAAGTGAAAATGATCGATTTTTAGGGAAACGTTTGCACCCTGTATTACAACATGATGGTGGATCATCTATAAGCATGATCTGAATATATTCAAGAATATTGCAGATAATTTAAGATGTTATTATTGACAAATTTTGGTATGAAAGTTAAAGCACTCTAAATGAATTGATTTAATTTGGTAACTTAAAATATTGCATAGTTTCTTCTATAGTATGATGCAAGAAAATTTAGATGAAAAGACAAGCATGATTTCATACAGGCAAGTCTTTATCTTTATACAACAAGTGGATCTTAGTTGTGGGTAACTAACATCTTAAACAGTTGGGCTATAGTTGTTATTCACTAGGACACAACTAATCGTCCAAACATAACTTTTAAATAAAAATTTCCAAATCTAAAGCTTGAAATTTTTATTTACATACATCTTATAAATAACAAAATCTATACAATATATAAATATAACTTACTATTTTGTATTATACCAAACAAAAAAAAAACTTTTGTGTCTATAAAATTTGACAAAAGGCTTTTGAACATGGAGAAACGTTTTCACACAGTTTCCATTTGTAGATCAAAACTCTCCTCTCCAGAAATTACAGTTTCAATAGCAAAGAAAGTGGCATGCAGCATTATTAGGAAAAACGACGCACCTAAAAAAAACAGGTTGTATTTTTACCAATTCAACGGTATGCGAGTTGCTTAATTTGGTCGAAAATTATAACTCATGATGCCTTACCAATAATCCAAAAAACAGCTGATCCTGCCCCGGCAAGATAAAACAGAGGAAAGGAGCACAACATAACCAACCCATATTGTTGTGCCAACGTTAATTCGTTACCTGTTTTAGAACAGCCATAATTAATCAGCTGATATGGCTCGTCTAAATGGGCCATAAAGGAAATATCAAAAGATGGTTATATTAATTGAAAAGAATTAAAGATACACTACCGAAAAATTTGATTTTTTGCTGAGCGTTTTTTATCTTAATGATGTAGCAGGCTCCACCTGAAGCTGCTACAGCTATAAGAAGCAGAGGTGAAGTCAAACTGAAATCAAGAAAGAAATCTGTGAAATAAAGACGCATTCAACTCTCGCCACAGCTGATAATATCATCGCATCAGCTCTATTTGGGCAGATGAAAACAGCACCATCACTACAACCAAGAAAACTATACTTACAGACAGTAAAAAACCAATCCGATGAAGACAAAAATGTAGTTGCTTTGAAAATAGTCAACGTTTTGGACAATGCGCTGAGTACCATGGGTGGCATTGGTTGGCAATTTGAATTTAGCGGTATTAATGAACGTTCCCCAAGAACGAACATTCTGCCGCCTCTTTTGAAACCAGTCATACGTGGCCGGACTGCTCAAATTTAGCGATAATAGCCTACATACGTGAACCAAAAATAACATTAACTTCAGTTCTTGAAGTGCGTACCACCAACACCTGGCCTTAGAAATAAACCGTACAGTAGTATTGTAAAGTTCTATTCAGCTAATATGATATGCAGGTGTTTATTCAACAACTTTACAACCATTTTTATCAATCGACAGCATGTCATATATGTAGCTCGGCGTAAAAAAACATGCTCAGCAGCTCAGAGAAGAACAACTGCAATAATATCACCATCGCAACAATGTCCACATTATAATGAAAAGGAATCTTTAAGCATCACCGGAACTATTAAGATTCAGCCATGCTGTTCATGCGAAGCAAAAGAAATTTAACTGTCTACAGCAACGCTCACTACCAGAGGAGCAAGAAATAAACCAAAGCAGGACTAGTCAACAGCTACAGCTCTCACGTAACCCTGGCAAACAAACAGGAGAGAACAAGGAATCTATCAGAAAACAAAGTGAGAAGCGGGGAAGTGCAGCACATTAATGGCGAATTTGATTGGGCCAAAAAATCTGCACTAGTGTAGGCTACAAGGTGAGGCATAAGTCTATAAAGTCTTTTTGCACCTGCTGCCTGCTATACTGCATGCCTATTATGCAGACTTAATTATGCCTCACCTTCCTACACTAGTGCATATTTTTTGGCCCGATCGAATTCGCCATAAGTAGTAACGCTAAATGCAGATGGACAGCAAAATGGTTACGTAATATAACCATGAAGCTGAGCAAAAAGCCCATGCAATGCTAGTGAAGCCGACGAAAACTGACCTCCAGGAATTAATTAAGCGCTAACAGCAGTTCGTCAATGAGAACATTATTGCTCACTTTAGGTCTGTCATTATTAATTTACATATAATAACGTCACTGCTATGGTTGTAACATCATAACAAAACCCATAATAAAGTTTGAATAGAAACTGAAATATTTTGGTCGATCAACAGGTGATCTTGATTGGCCTCACTTATACCTACTACAATTCGTCCACGAAACATTTACTGTACACCGAACATATTTGACTACACGTACTTGTATATTAAAAACGGGGGACAGAATATTTCCCTTACACTTTCACAACGACTATAATTTTTAATTTTAACAAGTCCTTGATACTGCAGCCTATACTGTGTAGTTAGGCGCAACTTAATAATTAGGCCTGATCTGCTTACCTGTCTTTCAAATCAACCGTGGGTGTAACTTCTCTTTGCATCAATGTTCCCAGTGAGATTCACCAAATCGTCAGCAGACATTTTCAAGTTGTAAGGAAGCTTTAAATAGCAATTAATAAATACAAATTTTAAACTTAGTACACGTAGCAATATTTTCTGACACACATACGACGATCCCTCCTTCCCGTTCTGATGACGTCACGAGCAAGGCTGTGTGACCGAATACGATTGTCTAAATAAACGTGCATCAGAAGTTTCATTAGCTGTCATTGAGTCTGATCACACTTTATTGCGCGGGAAATTTTAAAAAGTGAAATTTTCGAAATTATTCAAGTAAAACCCTAAACTACTGTATCTTCGCCAAATTCCCTTAGAGAAAGTATGGATCACTGGTATTACCTCTTAGGACCGATCATGGTGTTTCGCACCATTTGTTTTCCCAAATGGCATTTTGCTGAAACCTTTATAGGTTCCGTAAAAATAAAATTACGTCTTCCATGAAAAAAAAATTCTACCGGCACGTAATTTTATGTGATTCTGTTAAATGCATGTTGTAAAAAATATAAAAGGGGTCCATTACTAAATTTAATTGGGAAACTTGGACTGAAACGTTTAATCACTTGGCGTACGTTACCCGAAATCTCTATCGACTGCACATCATTTAATTCAGCTCAACTTTAATTCTGAAAAGTATCGAAACAATGAATTCTCAAATTATTCACATACGTTTATTGATAAATCATATTAAAACAAATATTCTTTTTAGACATGTTTACGGGTGCTCGGAAAATTTCAAGTACAATATATCCACATGATTCCAGTGGTACTTACACATTGTATTTCTCTGTACATGCACACAAAATGTTTAAGTATTGAAAGTCCTCGTAGAAAAAGGCATATACAAATCTCTTCTGCCTTGCTTTTTTTTCCACATTTTAAGAAAGTTCTCATCATCTATCGACCTACAATATTTACATAATTAATATTTTTGCTTCGGAACAACAAAAATGTTCCTACATCTCCACTCACGTACGGCAGTTATAGGCAGTGCAGGACATAAAAAACAAAATGGGGAAAATCACATAAATCAATAACCTATAAAATTTGGCCTTTTTCAGGCCCTGGCATCCATGAATGTGCATGGACGTCCCCGGTTAAGCAACACGTTGCCCAGCAATTAAATTCATCAAGATGGAACACCGGTCCATTCCCCACGGCAATATAATTACAATTCAGATGAAAAATCAAGCATCTGATATCAAACACATGTAGAAAGTTTAAACAATTAAAGAAATACAAAATCAAAATCCTGTTTGCCATAAGCAGCTTTCATGGTGGGGAAACACTATTCCCTACCCATATCATTATTGTTTCTATCTTCGTGAATATTATTCCCGATTCACGCAAAATGTTTTTATTCCACGTTAAACTGGATTTGTCAGATGAATCAGACTACAGCAGCCTAAAAAATAAATAACTTATTAGTGACATATTTCAAATGTTGGGTGGGTCAAGATCTCATAGCCTGTAAAAAAACAAAAATCAGCATTTTTCATGCTACAATTATGTGTATGCAATCATAAAACTGAAATCCTGCAAAATTTGTAGTTATAAATTGTAATCATGCAGATTAAAACTACAATTCATTTAAAAATTAACCAGAACAAAACGTTCATAGTGTACAGAAAATCTGTTTGTAGTAAAAGTAGGGTAACCAATAGTTTTATAGCAATTAAACTGCTTTTATGAATAAATCAAAGTATAAACATGCTGATAAACTGCAGTATTTTTGTTAATTTCATTAGAAAACATTGCATTTAGCTACAGATAAGAGAATGCTAAACGCTTTATTTGTAATGCAAGAAATTCTACAACCACCCTTAAAACAAATACATTAATATTTACGTGGAAACCTTTTTTCCACAGAGTAAATTTGTGTCGTGTAGCCTATTGGCTTTTTTCTCTTAAAAACTTAAAAATTTGCTACATTTCTTCATTAACTAAAAAAGAAATAAACTTGGAAAAAATTCACAATATCTTCCATTTAATGAAACGTCATGCTGTATGAAATCAAACGATTTCACATTTTTCCATGTTTATTTATTTTATTAAAATTAAACAAGAAATACCGCGAGTTTTTAAGTCTGAGGAAAAAATAATAACACGAACTACAGCTAGATATATATATAGAATTATGATTGTTATTGAAAACTTACGTTATTGTCCTGGAGATTATTGCCTGTCGTTGATTTAAAACTTGTAGTCGCCATTTTATCGCTGAGTGTGCTGTGCGGCGAATGTGAATGTCCATTAATGGAGTTGGACTGTGGATGGGACGAAAGCCCATTGACTAATGGCGTTCGTTGAAGTTGTTGTTGTTGTTGTTGTAGTTGTTGCTGCTGCTGCTGCTTCAGCTGTTGCTTCTTCCGGGATGCTAAAGATGAATTTTGAGATTGTGCAGGAGTGGACGAAGGAGTTAGGAAATTTGGCCTGTTGTAGATGGGAATGTCTTCTTCAAGGGGGGTGAATGGTAAAGAGGGTTGGGAAAGATGATTAAAGAAACGTTTTAATATAAGTTTGGCAAAAATTAATTACTGTAAGCACGCAAAAAGCCTTATTTGGCAGTCCATGGACTAAGGATTCAAACGACAATTAGCATGCATGGTGAAAATTACAGGCATGCCACTTAAGTGGTTTTAGAAAAAAAAAAGTCTGAAACGAACGTAATTTTTTTAGTAAAACAAATATGCGTGCTAATTGTTGTATGCACTCATGCTAAGCGTTATGACACAGAAAGTGACAAGGAATACCAAATAGGCCAAAGAAAATAAGCGTTGTATTACTTCGACCATCCAAATTAAACTAGGAAAGATGGCTCCAATTCAAATTTTCCTAATTATTGAATAGTGCAGTTTTAACTGAAATGTTAAGGGAAAATAAAATTCCACGAAGAACCAGAATACTACTTGCAAATTAAATTTTCATAACAAGAAACTACAGCAGTTTTCTTTGGCCTATATCGTCGTGCATACTATATATGATTTCCGCTAACCATAGGAGAGCTGCATAGGAAGTTGAGCAGTGTAAAGTGGTACTCTGCTCATTTGTCCTTGGACAGGTGATCTTTCCAAGGATTTGGACATGAAGCCATATTGAGGCAGCTGTTGGCCTAGCATAAATCCGTTAATAAAAGCATTATGAAAGTGGACATGCAATTATTTGCAATTATGTACAGATTTCCAGAACATATATTTAGGGTAGTGTACAAATCATATACTAATTGTTAGAAGTAGATTCCAACAAGACTAAACAAAATTCAATGCAAAATGTTTTTAAGAGGATGATTAATCGAAATTTATTATTTTCAGAGATCAATGTGGATGTTTTTGATTTATTTTTGTAATATATGGAAAATCCAACAAAGAATTTTTTTTAATCAATTCATCAGTCTATATTTTTGGAAGCCTTCAATCATGCCCAAACATAAAAATACAAGCAATTCAGAATTAAAATAATTAATTCATAATAGTCTAAGGATTATATAGATTTCTATATGACTAAAATAGTTTTCAAGTTAAGGTGGAAGCAAGAGTAGAACTAAGCGATGTTATTTAGCCAGTAAGCAATTTTCAAGCTTCATATGAGGAGAAGCATGCAGTTGCGATGAGTTCTTTCGCTTAACTCGGTGACTTAAGGTGTACATGCCAATTGCTATTAAAGTGGTGAAGAAATTTTGTGGGATTTCTACTAGTATGGAAAACAGATAACATAAAAGGGTTAATTACAAATACTGGTCCTAATAAACACATTTCAATTTTTACCAAAGAAATGTTTAGTTGATTAAATAATTAAAAAAAAAACACCAATGCCTACAATATTTTTTTCTATTCAAATATATTGAATTTAAGATTAAAAACTATCTGTTATAGAAATTTTGACTTACCAGGAAGTATGTGATTACTTTCTGAAGGCTGTTTTCTTCTCTGAGCTTTCTGGTATGGTCTGTGTTGTTCGTTTACCGTGCTATAATTACTGTCGGTGCTATAGGGACTCGTAGGCCGCTTCTGTCGATGCCGAAATGGAAAGATATGTCTTTTCCCTATAACAATCACATCATGTTAGGAACTGTGATATATCTGATAACAAATGTATGAAACATAGTGGATACAAATTAAGTACTGATAATCACCTGATTTGGGATCTGTTATTACGGAACCTTCCACCTTCAACCCGGCATGTTCCGCTGCTCGAGCTATGGCACTGGCATAATCAGCCTCCGTATAAAATGACCCATCTGATGAGCTTGCTGCGCTTGACCTAGCACTGGTGCAAGAACTATTTCCACTGCGGTCGGTCATGTTGACCCAAGACGCAATTGGAGTACCTAGATAAAAAACAAAAATAAATAGCATTGGATAAAGATAAATCCATATCTTAAACTCATAAATAACAACACGCTATAGTACACCCTATTTAGAAATTTGTATCAAACCGCAAATCCACTAATCAACCAACGTGATTAAATAATGCTGAAATGAAGTTGACAGAATTCTTAGTTGGTACTAACATTTTAAAAGCCCGTGTTGAGTATAACGTGTTATAGCTTATTTCACAACGCAATACTGTACTCTACTGTATCTAAGTAATTCACTGCATTAATGATCTAGGATGATCCAAACAACAACGAAACCTTAATGATCGAAGCAATTTTTACATGCTACCCCTAATGGGTAGCAATTCATACGAGCACTTAAGTGTATGTGATGGCCGCCTTTTTATTTAAATAAATGAATACAATTAATTGTATTTTATTAGATTTATGAAATTATAGAATGTTTCTTTTTAATACCAGGATAAGTGCTGAATATCTTTCTGTTGAAATTGTGCACTAGACCCCAATTGTGCGGGGATACATTCCTGATCCCCTGTTGTGTGGGGTCCAGCAGGGTGTACCTATAAGTACTTCTACTTGATACCTGGACTGCGTTTGCGTGGATAGGAAATCATGTGTGCTCTATTGCATTTGACCTACGACAATCGTTTCACGAAAACATGAACTCAAACGTTTTCAACATAACACGTAGGACAAAATGTCAAATTAACAAAAGGAAGAGAATGATCTTCATTGGCAATTTTTTCATTGCGTTACAATGTTGTTAAGAACAGGGGCAAATACCCATTGCTAGCTGCGCTGCAGCAGTGTTGTCAGGCAGTGAAGCTAATTACATGTACTGCAGTGCACCTGTGTGCTACAGCGCAGCTAGCAATTCGTGTAACACCATGAAAAAATTGCCAATGAAGATAAAAGTGGTTGATTTCATGCAAATGTACTATTCTATTCCTTTTTTTTTCTAATTTGACATTTTGTCCTACTTGTAACGGTATAAACGTTTAACGCAACTATAACAGGAAATAAATAAAATGGGGTGGCTCTTCTGTTCTACATGTAGTTTTTTACATTGCTAACTTTTGAATCATGCAACTCATTAGACTATCCTCTAATTATTTATATTGGTAAAATCCGATATTAAAGATAACCAAGAAATTTAATTTTAATTGGTAAATTCAATTATTCCGATCGATACAATCAAATGATGTCGGAGGGATATCTTTAATCAGATTGATTTAGGATTTTTAATACACATGATAAATATGTGCACACATAGCTCATGCAATTGGAAAGATTTTGAAATTCAAACCTTGCATTGCACAATCCAAGTCCCCACCAGCTACGCTTGATTCGGGGGTTCGCGCATCTGTGCGGGCATAGTGGTCAATATCACTATAATCTGGCACTGCTTCAGCATCGGACTCCATGCAGGACTTTCCTTGCATCGTGCCGGCATAATCAACCATGGAGTACTGGTGCCCATCGCTGCCATTCATGCAGAACCTATTGATGGGTTCGCTCACGAGACTAGGTAAGGACGACTGAATTCCACGATCCATAAATGGATTTTGGATGAAATTAATGGGGGCGGCTGAGTTTCCTCCCTGCTGCGGATGCATAGGAGGTGGCAATGGCCCTCGGTCTAATGGCATGTGATCAACGCCAGTCAGTTCACCGTTCGCCCACAGGTGAGGCTTGAACGTTCGGATAGGTGGCGTAGGGCCTCGTTCGCTTTCCATAAACAGTGGGGTGGAAGGGTGAGAAATTTGGGGTCGTTTCCCCACCAGTGGCGAATGGAAACCACCTCGATTTGCATTGTATGACATTGCATTTCTACATGGTGTCTGCGGACTCTGAAATAAAATGAAAGAAATTTATGTGAAATCTATGTAATCCCAAATATCGCTGCGTAACTCTACAGACCGCTTTAACAAATGACAATTAAATTTTTATGAATCTTACTGTACTTACTTGTGATTTTATTGCTCTATTAGCAGTATAACACTTTTGTGGCGTTGGAGTTGATGGGGGTGACCCCAAGTCACTCGGTGGGGGTGGGTGCTCCGGTGGAGGAGGCAGCAATTCTGCCCAGTTTACAAACTGTTGTTTTGGATTTGCCCTGAACATTTTGGCATGCTTCTTACGCACGGGCATACCATTTTCATCTGAAAAGAAATTGAAAAACCAGCACTTGAAAATAAGTTTTAAAATAATTAGTAATCTTAAATTTAAATTAGGAAAGAATAATTCTCCATACCCATAATTATACTGCCACTGTCGCTAGTTGGGCTTCCAGCATCTCCACAATCACCACCCATGCCATCTGAAAAATACAATACTAACAACATGTATTGGGTATAACTCAGATTTTTAATATTCGTTCTAAGGGTTCCTATTATAACCATGATCAAATTCCTCACAACTGAACAAGAATTTTTAGCATTTTTCTTTATTTATCTGACACAATTGTCAGATGCAAAAATGTGATTTCTTCCATGAAAACTAGAAGAAAGGTCGCTCATCATTTTCTTGGTTATAATAGGGACTCTGGTTAGAGCATTTAAGAATAGTCTAACTAACCTGCATTATACGTGGATCGGCTGTTATCGGACTTTGAATCACTGCTGACATCCGGTTTCATGCAGCTGTCATCCGAGCCGCTTGTTTTGCCATCTTTATTTGGAAGTATGGGCATAAATGCTCTGTCGCTATCCTGCATGTTTAACCTTTTCTGTACAGAGTTGATTAAAGTTGTAGTGGCATAGGGTGCAGGAACGGTGGATGGCTCTTTCTTATAAAATGTTTTTAAGTTACGAGTATCAACTTCGGCATAATCGGGCACACTGTTAAATAAACTTATGAAAAACGAACGATTTAAAATGCAACCTCCTTAGCATAGAATGGTCTACAAATACCAACAAAAACAATGCGTCGACCAACCTATTGAGATCATTTCCAGCACAATTTAATAACTTAGTTTCACTTAAATTACTATCTTTGTCGTTGTCCATCACTTTCCAACCTCTATCAATCCAAAGGGCAGCATCCCGAGCATTTAGATTGGCTCTCGTTAAGTCATCAGCTAGAAAAAAAAATTAAAAAGTTTTTATATTTGATCAATCTTCTCAATTCACGATCCACAGATGTATTAATTAAATACAGAATGT
The DNA here is from genome assembly GCA_034698745.1 of Megaphyllum sjaelandicum. Taxonomy (NCBI): domain Eukaryota; kingdom Metazoa; phylum Arthropoda; class Diplopoda; order Julida; family Julidae; genus Megaphyllum; species Megaphyllum sjaelandicum. The sequence goes on along the minus strand of JAQGBX010000564.1, from coordinate 17,486 downwards.
TTCAAACTAGCGTGAGATTAAATTTGTAATGAGGTGAAGCCCAGCATTCAAAACAAATATTCCAACTTTATAATTAAGGTATAAACTATCGACATAAGATATTAACTAATAAATAAATAAAAGAGTACTCGCCAAAAATAAACTCACTAATAAGTGTTCCTCCCATTGCTTTTTGCCGGGCTGCTCGACGACGCAAGAATATAACTAAGCAGAAAATGAAGAGTCCAACAAAGAGGAGACCACCAATAAGGCCGATGAACCAAGGTTGTTTCACAAAACTGTTCAAAGAGTTTGGAAGCATCCCGTCAGCATGCTCAGATACCAATAATGCAGGATCTATAATTCCAAAAATATGTGCATCAAATTGAAATTCTGCATTATGTCTTCAACCATAAATTTAGAGAAAAAACAACACTTTACACACCCATTCTAAGAATGGCTGGGGTGCTGTATGGACCCAATCCTATACTTGTAAAAGCTACAATACGGATTGTGTACGTCATCCCAGAAGATAAATTTGCTAAAAGAGCCATTGTGGTCGTGGCGTTTGCTGTTAAGTTTGCGTGCAAATACGTAGAATTGACTCGAGCTTGGATCTAGTCGATAAAAGCTCAGATTAATAAAAATGTCCATCATAATCAATATAAGCAAGATGGTGAATAATAGCTTACAAGATATCCTCTTAAAACACCATTTCTATGCTGGGGTGGAGGAGGAGACCAACTTAGCTGTGCACTCGTAACATTCAACACCCTGACATTAACAGTATCAGGAGGAGCAGAAGGTACTAGAAACATGAAAATGATATTCCAGATTAGCTCATTGAAGCACATTTAAAATTAAGAAAACATTAAGTCCACAACATATAAGTGATACTCCAGTCGACCTTAAAAAATTTAGGTCCTTACCATCTTCAAGTGTTTGTTCATTTCTTGAATTGCTCGGCTGTCCTTCAACTGTTTTGTAGAAGGGGACAAGGAAGAACTGATATTTCGTAAATTTTCGCAGATTTGTGATGATGTAAGATGAGGCTCCAGCATTCAAGACAGTGACCATATTGTACTTTTGGGAGCCACCACTCATGTCACGAAAACGGATGTAAAAACCTTCCACAAATTCTTCTTCTACTCGAATCTACAGTTTGTAAATTGCAAACGTAAATTCATTTAGTCAAAATTTAGCACTATAGCGCCCAATATTAAATTCTTAATGTCTATAACATTCTTGCCTCCCAAGACAGCTTAATGGCAGTTGAGCTGAGCGCCTTCACTTCCTTGAGATCCACAACAATTCCACCGAGCTTTGCTCTAGCATCATCCATGTCATGATCAGGAAGGGCACGGCGGGATCCTAGTGTGTGAACAATATCCGAAATTGGACTTGGCAAGCTTAATCCATGAGAATTCTCTGCTCGCAACAGGAAGACATAGCTCGTATCGGGCCTTAGATTGTTAACAACGTATGATTCACTGGATATGCGATGGGCAGCCACAACCCAACCGGTTTGCAAATCACTGCTGAAATATTCAACTGCAAAGAAATCATAATTTAAAATGCTGAAGATCGGGGAAACATATTTAGAAAATGGTAATCACCATTAAAAACAGGTCTTACCAGTATAGCCAATCAGTTGTGAGGTCCCCATTTTGGCATTGCGTCGCCATGCCAAAGCCACGGAAGCATCGGTAAAATTGGTGATTGCCGGCTTGCTCGGAGGTCCAGGAAAAGTGGAAAAGTCAGGAGTTCGATGAAAGATAACATTGGGATTTGTTGGCGCTAAGCGTAAAATTAAAAACATAAACCCGGTATTTAACTGAATATAGCAACTTTTCTTATAGCAGACACCAACTAAACGATTTCAATAATAATAAATAAACTTACATTCGACTGAAAGCGAAGCACTCCATGATGTCTCACCGCTTTCACTGGATGCTGCACACGTATACAACCCTGAATCAGCCAGTTGAAGATCTTTAATTAAAAAAAAAAATACTTTTTTGAGATTTAATAACAAATCGCCGATAAATTGTACCATTTATAAGTGGCTGAAGATACGGATGGGTAGTTTCCTAAAAAGTTAGTTCAATGGTCAATTAGATAATATGCATTTTTTTGCAGTTTTGTTAAAATAAAATAAAGTTGGTACCAAAAGATTCACTCACCATCAATCTGCAAAGTTCCTGAATCCAAAAGTGTTACTCTCGGATTATTTGAAACCAGAACCTGTCCATTGATGAGCCACCTGATTGTGGGTGTGGGATTGCCAGAAGCCTGACACGGTAACATCGCCACACTCTTCAACGGCAATGTTTGATTAGCTGGACCCATACGAATTACAGGAGGGGGGAGATCTGCCAGAGCTGTGGTAAAACAAACGAACAATACGCAATTAAAGAAGTGCATTTTTTATTGTAGAGAAAATAGGATTATAAAATTCGGCTTTACCTGTGACTTTCAAGTATGCTTTGGCGATAGAACTGCCCGCAACGCTTAACGCCGAACATATATAATAAGCTTCATCTTCTCGTAATACGCCGGATATCTTCAATTCCCCATCGGCAGACACAGAAAAACGCCCATGGGGTTGTCCAGGAAACATGAGCACCTTAAAGTTCATGAAGGTGTTAGTCATTTTTCAGTATATACAATCTGCGTACACATATTGTCGCATTATTCAGCATTATATCGAATACCATTAGTGCATAAGTTATTGTTCGCGAATGATGCTAGCCATCGCCGTTTTTCATAATGTCAGAAATTTAAGCGTGTGTACAAAAATTGGTCAGACTTAAACCACAAATCTATAATAATTGCAATGTTCAATTCCGTTAATAAAAAAAATTATACTGGGTTCAGCATACCTGGCTACCCTCTTTCGTCCAAAATACCGCCGGCGGTGGATTCCCCGTGGTTGCGCAAGCAAATGTGGCGATTCCGTTTAATCCAACTTTTTGATCTTTTGGTCTCACGGTAAAGCTGGGTCTCGCTATAAGAAAATTCGTATGCGACAAATGCCGATGTCAGTGAAAAGAGTTTGCCAACTTAATAAAACGTGCCTAAAACTAGGTTTTTTTTTTATTTTCCATTCAGATGTATGGCAAGCACCCTTTTATATCTGGAAAAAAAGATTAGAAAAATGCGTTGTGTGACAAAGCGTAAAACACCAGCTCTTTTTTCCCTGCCATTTTTTTTTCTACTCGATCTGGCTTTTCGCTACCTGATTAATTTAACAAGGGGTTGGGGGAGCTAACGCGTTGAATTTTATGTTCGGCTATTTATTTCGTTTTCTCAAATTGGTTTGAAGGAAAGAGGCGAGATGGATACAATGCATAAAGATTACTCGAACAAGGCTCCTTCATTGGCTTTTTTCAATCAGGGTGATTGAAAGTGAATGAGACCGTCTGATTAAAGCTATTTGGAGCGAACAGCAGCTCAGGATGATGATAGGAGAAAAAAATTCAGCGAGGGGAAAGCGCAAAGTTCCCTCTAGCAAATGTGCTACTAAAGCGTGTTTGTGCCTCGCTTTTAAATCTAGTTAATTAGAATTTTATTTTCAGAGAACGATCCCTTTTCATTCACAAAAAACTATAAAATGACAATATTTTTTATTTATGAAATAAACACAATTTCCTTTTGTATTAAAAACATAACACGATGGAATAATATACAAACCATGCGTTATAATGAATAACACTGATAAACGTGTGAATTAAATTTCAGATGAATAAAGGGTGCTTAATTCTTGATCGCAAACAAATGCAGTACAGTAGAACCTCTATTATATGAACCCTTTATTGTATGAACTCATCAGCACGTGGCTCCTGCCCACCACACGGTGCGTTGTTTGACTGGCGCAGGCCTCAACCTCGGGAAAATTAATCAAAAATTCATTCAAAAACGCAAAAATTCCTCTTGTTTGCAAAAACCAACCTAGGGCATGGATGAACCGTGATGTTTTTGTAGACTGGTATTTTTCGATTTTTCGATATACATGTATGAACTTTTGATTATATGAACCGCCTCTGGTCCCAAATAGTTCATATAAAAGAGGTTCTACTGTAATATCGCAGAATTTCTCATACGCTCGCTTGCATAAATGTTTTGGAAGTTATGGGAGAGGGTAGGGTTGATTAACCCTTCATGTCAAAAATGCTCCTATGTTTCATTAAAAGGAAAAATAAAATATTCAAAATTCCCATTTTGATGTTCGAGTACATTTGTCAGTCGTACAGAGCGCAACAAAATGGCGCTTGTATTTTGAGATCAGTCGCCCATTTGAAATCCAAATGACTAAAGTGCAGCAACATCGAAAATCGCATTTATTTCACTAAACGCGCCATACGTGTATAGATAGTGCTCATGTTTTACAAGAAAGCTTTTTCCCCAATTGCTCAGCCATGTCATGACAACGGGCCAACCTGGAAAGGTACGTTCATACCTCTCGCCTTATTTCTTTCGAGTCGGAGAATAGCCCACACTCTTCCTATCTGAAGCTGAAGGACAAGAACACATTCAGCGCATCGTATGAATCGTGTTTCTTTGTTCGGCAGAGTGTTCCTTCTAAAGAGTCCATTATTTTACAAAAATTCTTACATTTTTATTACGAGCAATTTAATGAGCGAGAGGAGCGTGGCGCACTAATGCGAAGAGCATTAGGCGTTTCAAACGGCATTTAAAAAACCCCAAAAAGCCAGTTAGAATGAACGTTATAAGAAAATGCATTAAAGGGCACGGTACATGCACAGCAGCAGCAAGAAGTGCTCGAGAGTCTATCCTTTCGGTATACTACCCAGAGCTAGCGACTAGTCGACCACTCAAATATTTGATGTATGAAAAGGCTGCTCGAGCATCTAAAGTGAATTGGGCCATGAAGTAGCTCCCCAGCTAGTTATCCCCCCAACCCACCCTGGCCTTTTCTCCTTCGTACGGTAGGTCCCTTCCAGCTTTTATCCCTACCAACAATAACCCGAAAGCATCTTTGGCATCCCCTTGCTCACTCTCTCTCCTAGCTCTCCAACATTGATTTCCCCGCTTTTTGTTTCTGTACGGTTTTCCCGTGCCTCGGCAATAAACCACGTCTCCAGCCATTGGAGCAGGCAGGCAGCCAGCCGTAATTACAACATTCTTCTAATTAAGGCGAAACGCCTGATGGCAAATCGATACCAATAAAGCTTAAGAATGAAACCAGCCGAGGAAAGCACATCCACCGTATAAGAAGACGTACGCGGCCCAAAACCCCCCAAAAAACAGCTAAGAATTCGAGCCGAGGATCGTTGAGACATCTAAGATGCCAGATTCGCAGTTTATACGATATATATAAAGAAATGCCCGAGCTCAACGTGAATTAGCTGGAAAAAGGATGCCAACAGTACGGGCAGATGAATGGCTACGCACAAATTAGGTGACTGGAAAAAGCCATTCGGAACATGATTTAATTCCATCGCAATTTCATCTAGGGTTACGAAATAAATAAAAAAAAGGGAAAAAACCAGAAAGATGGGAGATCGTGGTTTATCGTTAGCATATTGGTAAAATACCCGCGTGCTTTTAATCAAATGGGGTCCTCAGGAAAAAAAATGAAACATTACTATATAGCTCCCTCTAGGCTCATGCGCGTTTAAAAACAAATAATCCGATTAGCAATTTCGGTCCGATCCATAAAATACATGCCCATAAAAATGAAATCCAGTAAATACGATGCCTAAGTTGGCAACTATTACTCATGCCGTATTATATTTAGATTATCGAGAGAACGGGAGTTCTGCTACTAACTGTTTGTACAAGGGCATTTCATTACTGCCTGAACCGCAAAACTTGAGCGAGAAAATAAATTAAAAAATCCCCGGAAATGATTGATTTCCAATGAACCTCGGAACAAAACTAAACGTGATCGAAAAAAAAGCGTCTCAAGAACAATCGTCGCTCATTTTTGCAAAATCTTAATCTGGCGTTACATGACGTGGCCATGAGAATTACTCACGTTCTGAAACTCGCCATCTGAAATCGGTACCTGAGAATAAGCAGTTTGCAAGATGCACTGTATTACTACTGTATAAATGATCTTAAACCCATCATATTTGTCTCATATGCAAATTATAATATGGTCAGAAGGCGCTACTTTTGACTTTGAACTAACTTGATCATAGGAATTATTAAAACTATACTTACAGTGAACCACTAAAGTCGCAGATGCAGTAACACTTCCGACGACATTTTCAGCCTCACAGATGTAAAGTCCCTCATCAGCCGGAGTGACTCGTTCAATTTTTAAGCTTTTGTCGTCCTGGATTTGCGCCCTGTAAAACATTAAAACTTTCATTGAGAAAAAACTTGCTGCCATATATACTTTGGTCATTGAATGAAAACCCGAGATTCGTGGTCTATGGTCATTTGGTGCTTGTTATCGGTAAAAGAAACTGAAGCGTTTTCATTTAATAACCGCCATTACCTTCCAATGGGCATTTTGCCATCTTGCCTCCTCCAGATAATGGTGGGTGTTGGATCACCGCTTATTTTACAGTCGAACATCACAGTCTCGTCCGCAATGGCAGTTACATCTTCCGGCATACTAACAAAATTGGGTTTTACTGTAAGAAAAAAAAAACAGCAATGAAATAACATGTTCGGTTCAAATCTTGATCTTATTTATCGTGAAAACATTTCACAATAATTTGAAACTACAAGTACTACACTTGAAAAGTTTATAGGTTTCTTAATCCGAACTTAAAAACAATTGGCGGACTATAGCTTATTTCGAGAAATGGTACTGAAATTCAGCTATTTAACAACCGTTCATAAACACGACGATCAAATAATGTAATATTAGCTTACTATGGACTGAGAAGACAGCTGAGACACTTTCCCTTTTGCCCACGATGTTCTCGGCCACGCAGATGTACCGTCCAGCGTCCGTCTGTCGGACATCGCCGATGACCAAACTGCCGCCGTCTGAGACGTGAATACGGTTATTGTTTGGCAAACTTAAAAATTCGCCGTTCTTCTTCCATCTTACGTTGGGCTCCGGATAACCCTTTGGCGCGGAACACTCGATGGTAGCTGCTTCACCCAAAGCAGCTCGGACATTTTTTGGAGCGACTCGGAAATCGTCTCGTAAAACTACAAAAAAAAAAAGAAGAGAATATAATTCTACTGTATTTCTTAAGTGGTTTATTATGGTAAATACAAAGAACAACACTCTTGATGCGCCAAGAATGGAGGCAATTGTGTGTCTTGCAAATGCATCTGAAGTGGACAATGGCCGAGATAACATTATGGAGTTAACATAAAATTTCATTAGAACCAGTGACCCAAAGAAAGTGCAACCCGTTCACACCGGTATTTTAGTCAAAAGAATAGAAGTGTAAATTTACTGGGAAGACTGAGGGCTCAGCTCTTCAATGCGAACAAATTCAATTTTAGACTTGCCAAATTCAAAACTTGTGGATTTTTTGCTTAGTTCGACAACAATATACTAAAAACCGTTTTAATTGCTTTTAAAAACTGAATTTTCTATTCAGAATTTTCGATCAAACTTTTATTATTCAGTGAAAACAAGTCATGCCGAGAAAATTCAAGAAATAAAAAGTGTGGAAAACAATAGCTGAATCAATGTTAGTTGGAATGCCCTTATAATTTCTTTCCTGAATTGTACAGACAACATAACACCCGGTTGTTTTCTTTTCGTATTAAGTTCAATTTACGTGTACGTTATGAATTAATGTATATGTGTTGATTACAGAATCGTTCTTGGATTTCATGCCAAATTCATGTTTTTCAATCTTCAAGCATATACAGGTATACCGTATCTGTAGTTACGGTGGTCAATTGCACTATACGGTAGTTCACTTCTTAAAAAACTAGCTCGCAAACTTTACAGCAATAGGTTTTTGTTTTCTCGCAGATTTTTATTTGGAAAATGCATTTATTTTTCGTCCCTTATTAAAGCAGATTGGATGCCAGAGGGCATACTGTAGGAAATCTCGTAGCGCGGAAGTGCTATACGAAAATCTTTCAGCAAGAAGATTGCATCAGCACTCAACGAAGCTGTTGCGTTTTAAATTAAGTCTCAATTTTAATTCGAAGGGAACCGAAAACAATAACACTTCTAACGCTTTTTCCACCATTTCCGACATTTTCTAATGGACAAATTCGCTTAAGACTCGCATTTTCTTTCAAGAGTGTTCAACCATAAGAGCATTAAAAGCTTCTGCAAGCGCTCAGTTCGCGACATATGCAAAACTTGGACGTATTTTTCCACTGCATGAGGTTTTCACATTTGCTCTCTCCATGCAACTCAAATACTTTATACGCGTACATTTAATCAGATGAAAATCGCCGTTAAAAATTCAGCCCAAGGTAAAGAGGGTCGAGGAACGACAGCTGCACACTGAGGAGGACATCCATGAAAACGCATTTTAATCCAGTTTGCGAGGAAATCGGAAGATGTATCGAGTGGATGATAATATCTTTTCCATACATAATATATCGCCACTGGTCAAACTAGAACATATTTCTGAAAATTCCACGCACGGAAGTCTTTTCTACGCTATTCATAGTCCCTTAGGCAACCTTTCCTAAGTCTAGGACGAGCCAATGGGGAAGCATCTTCTACCCCATTTTTCTGAGGGGAATGGGAATAAGTAATTTATTTTTGGCTGAATATGTTTACAAACGGAGAGGAACGTGCGTGAAAAAAAGACCAACCGTAATCAAATTCAAAGATGTCCAAAAAAGCGCCACGCACGCAAATGCCAATTAATATTTGACGTTACAATTATTTCGATAAAAACCACCATGCGTTATAAAAGCCTTCGGGAAAGATTGCGGTTATATATAAAGGGAACCTCAAAGCCATTTTGCTCGCGATGCTAAATTTTGTAATATAATTAAATTATTACAAATATAATATGCCGCGTGACTATAGCGACTGTCTCCTCATAGTTTAATAGGATAAAACTGTTCGTAAATTTCTGAAACTCAAACAAAAGAAGGTAAGAGAAAACAACAGCATTTTAAAATAAAATACTGCATAACGTAATATGTTAATGGCTGAATTTACGTAAATTTCGTTAGTTCATGGTATGGTATTTTGTGCAAGAGTTCGATTGTATGCTTGAAAAAACTTTAAATGTTTATGTACATGTAATGTCTTTACGAGCTCCTTGATTGACCAACCTCCTCATTGCTGTATTCGATTAATTTTTTTCAGTTTCAATTTTCAGTTAAACTGGTCGCCTGTGGTCGCCTTATTTAAGCATGTCTTACGGTGAGGGTTCTTCCGATTGTTAATTTCATGTCTATAATCATTGAAAATATCACCGTATTACAAATCGAAAAATGTTAACGAGTAAATATCATGAAAATAATTTCGTTTAATTTTCCATGGAAAGATTAGTGACTTCTGTTCTTGACTAATTGCAAGAGACAGCAGAGTTACAAAAGAAAAGTTCAGTATACATGTTTATGATTTCAATTATTTATCCATTCTCAAAATTGTCTATCACCAAGTATTTCAAAAAATATTGAAAGACCGGCGCAATAAACATCAGCAGTTGAGCAAGTACAGCGACCGTGGCCGAAGCGCCATGCATCTCCAGAGAGATAAGAACATTGCCGAAATATAAAAAGACATCAACCGGATTCACGCTTTAATTTCTTTGACAAAAGTAGCATTAGAGTGAATAGCATTAGGTTTTAGCTTCTCCATTAAAGGGCATTTGAAGCGCGCAGATGGCAATGGCATGGCGTGAGAAGAGCTTGTTTCCCGACGCAAATGCATATATTACACGCAAAAATCCATCGCAAATTGCTCGGCTCGTCAAATCAATAGCGAGTTAAGTTGGCGTAAATTTTCTCTTCGTTCTGACTCATGCCCATATTAATCAGCGAGGTGCATTTCTGGAATATCGCCATCTCCCCACCCCTCGCACGCAGGGTCCTCGACATTACACGGGGCCCTAAACATGCTAGGATGTCGTCCATTTTCGTTGGATTTATAACAACCTTTTCACTTATCTGGCCATTCGCTCAATTCCGATCAAATTCCCCCCCCCCCTCTCTCTCTCTCTACATGCACGTCCCCCCTCGGTGCTACATTACCGTTTTACCCCTCTCTCGGTTGCCCAGCTATGCTTTTCCGAATCTTTTTATGAACTGCTACGAGTTTATATTGGATATCAATAATAATATCACTAGGAAACAAAAAACCGGGTCCATCGCCAAATCTTCCGAATAATGCTTAGCCATGCACTAAACCTCCTATAAGGCAGGCAATGAACGCATTAAAAAGTGAGGATAAGCTCATCATTGCGTGTTGATGTTAAGCACAAAAAAGCTAATTGACCCTAACTTTACGGTTTGAATCAACTCTTCCCATACTCCGAAAGTCCGACGACTTCCGGCTTGCGTGGGAAGGTAAGCACAGTCGTTAACTTTCATAACCTTTTTTCTACATTAAATCCATCCAAAAGAATTGGACAGCGTGTCAATACGCTCGAAATATTCCAATTTATAAGTATAAGTTTCCCCCATGCAGAAATGAAATTTTCAACTTCTTCGACTTTCCCAGTTTTTAGGACAAATTTCCCTGACTACTAAAAATTCCATTTCATTCTGGAATAAGGAACGCGTATAAACATGGAGATAGAAGACAAATTTACGAGAAACCAGGAAATACAGATTACTTAACATTTTCTTATCTTCTGAATTTTTCAAAATAAATCACTTCCTGACTATTGCACGTCTTTCCAATTTCCATAACTGTTCAATGTTTTCAAGGTTTGGGCACAGTATAAGTAGGCATCGTGTCACTCGCCTGGGTGATTAGGTGATTACCTTAAACATGGAAGCCAATAAGATACAGGTGTTACCCTGTTCAGATTTGACGATTTAATTTCACGAGTTAGTAATGGGCGTGGCTTCATCTTAGCGATCATTTCGTACACATGGCGGCGCTGGGGTGTTTTTCGGAACAGAAACGTCCATTAGAGTGCACCTACTTATATTTCGTATATGTTCTGCCAAACACGATGTGAAATCTGTCGTGACTTAGCCTCGGATAAAGACTTAAATTTCATTATATAATAAATTCAAGAACATTATTAAAATTGAACGAATAATATAAAAGACGAGGCTCTTTGCTTAGGTAAATTTTTTTTTTTTTTGGATTATTTCAGCTCACTCTATTGTAATGTTGACGTTGTGAAAACGAATTGCTTTTCGATTGAATAGCTGCTATCGTCCTGAAAATGTATAGTATTAGTTCTGTTTAGATGTATACGAGTGCTATGGTGTACAGTAAAAACTGAAATGTTTTGGCACTGTAATCTGAACGTTTTAGGTTAGGTGATATCTAATTATTGCGCCCAACACTTCAATTTTTACTCTATGCCATAGTATATAGTTGTACATCTAAACAGCATTACATTTTCAGGACGAACACAACCAACCACGTGCATTTTCATGTTTTAACTAATTACCGAGACTTTTCTTATATTTGGATGTTTGTTCCAAAAATGTGGACTTTTTAATTCAAATTGCTATAGGTTATAATGGCTATGCAGCCTAATTTTTTTTTTTCAGAGTGCATGGTGAAAATCAATTTTAGCACCTAAAGAAAACTGGTCAAACACACGCGCAATAACACGGTTAATATCAACAAGATTTGTTTGGTTTCGGGATCTGTACCCTCTTTTGAATATTTAATAATATCTGCAGCGGACGCGGACCTTGTTTTCATTTCCGATCAATAATTCAATATCGCCGATGAATAGTCCGTTGCGGACCCCTGGCGCGTCCTCAACACCCTCCTATATATATATCTATTTGCTAATTAATTCAACGTTAAAACTGGGATCTGCATCTCTGAATCACGCGTGTTTATACGACGAAAGCCCAAGAAACGGGTAATATCGCGTATGATGCTTGACTGAATATGCATCGCATACTACACATATAAATACACAATGATAGAACGAGAGAATACAAAATAGGCTAAACTCAGTGAAGCAGAATTTTACAAACAAGGCATTCGCATCAGCACAATGCGCAAATGCCACCTAGGAATTCTCACGCTCGAATGGTGAACGGATTAATAAATTTTGACTCATTTAATATAAAAAATGAGCGCTATATAGCATGTTTCCGGACGCGCGAGCACAAAGCGAGTTTGCAAACAACGCCCACAAACAAATTATCGAGATAACAATCGCCAGCCATTAATTAAATGGATTTCAAAATGCCCCTTGTATACAATAATAACATTAGTCGTAAACGGTGGCAATCAAAAGCAGAAGTGCCGGGAGGCAATCCAAAAACCCCATTAATAGCGCTGGAAATCCGGTTAGAAATATCACACTGACCACCATTTTTCCTCAATTATCTCGAATTTGTTTTGGAATATACATGTACTCGACAGGTTCAAAAAATGTCCCAAATTTCCACGTTTACATTTTAAATAGGAAAATAATTCGAACTCGTGATGTACTGCGTACATGTATACATCCACATTTGAACACACTTTGATTCGTTTAAATTATTTTCATGTTTATCCGCATCCGCCATCGATCGACCCTCCGCCTGGCGGCTTAATAAGTAAGCAAAGTACATGTAATGAATGAATCCATCCTCAAGTGGTCGGTAAAATGAATTAGTAAAGCAATAAAACGACCTCGACCAATCAGCTAAATATTCAGCGACCTTTCGGGACAATGTCCCTTTATTCAAGCTCTAGAATGAATTTACGAAAATTTAAATTATAAACTACAGTTACAGGTGCAGAATAGAGCAACTCTTACACACAAAATCCGAATTACAGATCGAATCAACATAATGAAATTAAATAAAATTTAAATTACAATTTTAAATGGAGAGCACCATACCCGAAGGTTATGGGCGAAAAAACGTTCATGACAAAGGTTTACTACCGCCTGGCCCAGTGACCAAGTGGAAGTCAAGACAGAAGTTCACCAATTATTAAAATATTTGCTATTCAACACAATCAGCCTCTTACCTATCACTAGCAACAACTACTCCTTCATATCAGTTCATTGTAGAAAGCATCTCCACTATTAAAGTGAATGAGACCTCACACCCACGTGCTTGGGGCACCCAAAATTTAGAAGCTTAAAAGAATCGATCCGGCTCACGGCTGATGGCTAACAGCTAAAAAACCAGGCTGGTAAATGACGTCATCCATCAGGTGCATCATCCCATACCACCACACCCTCTACCTGCACACCTCCAAGCTTGCAAAACAATACACGATCAACCATTACCCCGCCCAACCATTTTTTGCCAGCAAGTACATCAGAGGAAAGGTATTAAGAGTTAGATTTAACCCTTTTAGTCCTGAATTTTGATTTTGATTAAAATAATGTTTTAAACAGCCTATCATTCTTGTACTTATTGTAAGATATTCCTAGTTTAAAGTAGTTGTTCTGGCTGTCCTTCGTAGATGCAGGTGCCTGTGTGGCACCAGACAGTAATAGGCATTGCAACCAGATGCAGGTGCAGTATCTGGCATCTGTGTGCAATAAAGTTGGGCATTGTTATGGCTGGTATGTTAACCATTATAGATGTAGGTGTCTGTGTGGCACCTTGATTATGTGCAATAAAACATAATTGTCTGTTTGGATATCCGTACAATTAAAACTCCAAATTTTAGATAATTTATGTTCAAAAAATATTCTTAGAATGGCTAGACAAACCTCTTAACAATTTTAATATTCTCAGATATTTCATCCAGGCACTAATACATCAATACCAAGAACCACTTTCTCACTTCACGCCCTCCTATACTGCTCTAAGCTCACAATCAACAAGATCTATGCCGAGTACAATGACTTATTAACCAGCAAAATCTTACAATCAACTCACCACACCCACTATCAGAAAATAAATTCCCACCCCCACACTTTTCAACCATACTTTAAATATAACATCCCCTTCAGCCTAAAAAATTTGTTTCATTTCCGATCAAATCCATATAATATCTATTTCAAGTCTGGATGCTTCCAACCAATACTTACAGAACCATGCATCCTATGCACATAAGACTTCCCAACATGGCCCCACTTGATCAAGAAATGTAAAGACCCCCGACTAACAACAATTTTTAAAAATACCCCACATGTAAATGCATAGTGAAATGCATTTCAAAATGCATGCAAATTCAGACAATATAATGCATTTCCAATGCATTTGATTAAGCATTTCCAATGCATTTCTCTGTGCATTTCTTTATGCATTTCACTATACATTTCCAATGCATTTCATTACGCATTTCCAATGCATTTCTTGATGTATATCGTTATGCATTTCCAGTGCATTTCTTTATGCATATCGTTATGCATTTGCAATGCATTTTGTTATGCATTACCAGTGCATTTAAATGGTATTCCCAACATTATTTTAGAGAATAGCTTCTGTAATGCATCTTCCAATGTAGCATTATAAAATGATAAAATGTGTAAATTACAATTTGCATTTCTTAGAATAAATAGACATTCATTTATTGTTGCAATTCTAAATAGATGTTACGTTTATTTAATTATGCAGAACTATACAACAAAAAATAAGAATTAATTTTGTTAGGGAATGCGCTCCTCTCCAAGGTCTTTGTTAACCTTGGGTTAGCAATTAACATTCTTTGCTTACCAATTAACATTCCCTTCCTGCATTCTTGGCAACAGACTGGCAATCCGGAACATTCTGTTTATGCCAGTAAATGGTATATATACCTGGGACCTGTGTGATCCAAATCACTTCGCCTTTGCCTTTCGCTCCCACTATGAGTGGTCTACCTTTATTTGTTACTACAATTCAGTAAATAAATGCTTTTCACTCCGAACCAGTTCTCCGCCTTGATTTGTTCAACCACGTCCTGTGCTAACAAATTTCATAAATGTGTGACCTGCCTGATTGCGATGCGATTTGAATTTAGCAATTAGACTGATGTTATTCCCCGATATGCACAATCATGAAGCAGTCAACAATTCGTTTATATTTTAAACTCAAATTGATCAATTTATTTGACAGCAATTGATCGTGATAAAAATTCGGAATTCGCCTAAACATGGCGCAATATAAAAACGAATGGCAATAGGCCATGTATAGATTTAAAGATTGCACAATGATCGTGACACAAAGATGGCTACAAACAAGCTCAAGACATATTAGAACTACAACAAATGCGTGCGCAATTTCGATCGTATATCGGCAAATGTTCGGCATCAAGTTCAACGCCATCGCACGGCATAATACTCTCGATTAAAATGTTTACCAAATGCGCAAATCAAAATTCGATAATTCGACATCACAAAAACCGCAGTTTATCTCACCACCGACGATCATATTTCACTTTTTCGGCTTGATAAAACATATGACACGACGCGCCAATCCGTCCACTCAGTCCGGATGGAACATGCGTCGAGATGAATCCAAGTAGACCCAAAAACGACTTTGCACGGCAGGATTTGTTCAAATTAGCTATGTCCAAATTAATGCTCGATGCAAACTTATATTTCTATTAACGGCAGGTGAGAGCTTGAAACTTCCACATAATTGTGGGTCGAAAATTACGGGAGCACGATGAGAGCGACTTCACCGCTCCGCTGGCCAGTTCGTTGTGCCCCGATCGCATGTTTCTCTCTTGCCACGTCACCTCGGGTGAGATCGAAAGAATTTAATGATTGACCGATTATGCCACGAGGTCAATTACGCAACCCGATGTAACTCGAAAATACGCAAGGCGCCACAAAAATGCTACCTCGCTTTGGGCTCCGCATTGAGGCGGTAAAGCGGGTCACAAATGCTTGAAATCTTATTTGTTTTTAAACCGAAGAAATGAAATTTTGTTGTTCACAGCAACTCCAAATGCCGATTTTTTTGTGTTAGGGAATTCCATTAATGTTGCATCTGCAATTAAAAATTCCTATCATCAAATGATTATTTTAAATAATGATTTAAAATTTTTTCCAATGAGTTTCATTATAAAACTCATTGGAAAAAATAGGCAAAATATAAACAAAATAACTTACTAAATAAGGCATCGTTTTTAACAGTTTCGAGCTGCTTCTTTCTTTACTCAGAAGGGTTCCATTTATTGCTGCCTCCTCTTAAATTGCTGCTCAGCAAAATGCCAACAGGAAATAAATTTTGTAGTAAAGTTGCAACAAATGATGCCATTGATTTTGAGGTGTTTGCTGCATTCATTGCCAGTTTATCCACAAACACCTCTGTTCCTGGAAATAATTCAACCTGTTAAAAAAATATTATCACTGGGATAAGTGAAAACTAAATACAAGAATTACACAATTTTAAAGGCAGATACCTTTAATGATTTAATTATATTAGATGTATTAGCAGTTTCCAATGTTTTTTAAATTTCTTTCTTTCATTAAAGCAGTGTTTGGGGTAGTGCAGTTATTTTCAGGGGCATGCTGTGTTGACTCCAGCTTCTCAATCAAGTTCTTTATATTTACAATCAAATTTGGCAAATCTGTTAAAAAAGCAAATTTCATTATCTTAAAATGTTACAATAAATTTAAAAACATTGAAAACTTACCACTTAAAATATTTTTTTTAATCTTTGATTTTCACTTTTAGTTTCTTGATATTTTCGTTTGAGAACAAGGTTTTCTTCTTCTAAGTTTCTTAACATTTTAGTGTTAGCAAACTGAAGAATTTTCATCTCATCATTTCTGTTATAATCTTTCTGTTGATCAGTTTTGACCTGTAAAATATCACATTTGTAAAAGTTAAAATATATATTTATTTTTAAAAATAGTGAAATTGAATTTATTATATTCACCTGTTCAACACTATCCTCAAGCTCAGGTACAATTTTACTGCTAGTCTTTTGATTCTAAATCAAGCAATTGCTTCTCTAATGGTGACTTCTTTTCTATAAATAAGTACAATCATAGCTTTATACTGGAAAATAAAATGAATTGTTTTGTTACAATTGTAGACCTATTACAGTTGAAGGCCTATTTTTATGAAAACTCATGCAGCTCATATAAACAAAATATGTCTTGGAGTATGTGGTAATGTGTAAAATTAAGCATGCATTAAACTGAATAACAAATGTCTTAATAATATAGTTTTACTTACTATTTATGGCAATTATTAGAGCATCATATAATTTATATGGAGGCTTCTTAACCCTCCATTCCACCACAAAGGACTCTTCATCAAAATTTTCGAAGTTGTCTTCCTGGAAACCTTTTATCCATGAGGCATCCAATATTGTCCTTTTGCCAATATCATCCCCACTAATCCATTGCGCAAGTGCATAAACCATTTTAAAAACTTACAAGTTACTGTAAATAAATTGGCCGCATATAAACTGCTCAACCATGTGCACTAAGCCTAAGATGCTATCCAGTGTGACCAGACTATGACTACAATACAGCAACAATGCATTATTTACTAAATACCAAATTAAAATTATTGAATATGCTTTTATCAAAGTTATGCTTTGTAAG
>JAQGBX010000563.1:0-33869 GCA_034698745.1 Megaphyllum sjaelandicum | reverse complement strand
ACTTTACAGACTTATGCCTCACCTTGTAGCTACACCCGGTGTACACTTTTTGGGTGAGTCGAATTCGCCATTAGTTTCGTTATGGTATCTTTTTTTAATTTCAAGAAAGACAATCGCTTTAGCATTTTTCCAATTTAACCTACAGCGAAATAAATTCAGTTCATGTTTATGTTTTAGTGCAATACAGTAGAACCTCTTTTATGTGAAATAATTGGGACCAGAGGTGGTTCATATAATCGAAAGTTCATACATGTATATCGAAAAGTATGAATGTGTTATCATACCAGTCTACAAAAACATCACGGTTTATCCATGTCGTAGGTTGGTTTTTGTAAACAAGAGGGATTTTTGCGTTTTTGAATTACTTTGTAATTAATTTTCCCAAAGTTGAGGCCTGCGCCAGCCAAAAAACGCACCGTCTGAGCGGCAGGAGCCACGTGCTGATGAGTTCATATAATAGAGGTTCATATAAACTAGGTTCTATTGTACTTTACCGTACATGTACATTATAACCTTCATATCTCTTGATATAAATTAACAGCGATTTAAAAATAGATAACTAATTGATGCCACAACACCTACGCTTACTACCAACACAATGCTTTCATCATTAATTTCGTTTGGAAATTTAGTACTCTTTGCTGCATTCTGACGGAAGTTCCCATGGTTGTTCACGTCTTACGAGGCGTGGCTATGATGAGGAATGCTTTGCTGCTCTGATGGAAGATGCTCATAAGGAATGGCGTGAACTAGAAAAAGCCAGCGGCCAAAGCATCTATGTGTAGGTGCAGTTTTTATTATCTGTATTTTTATAAAGGGGTTTGATTTGTATCCTATTTTTAAACACGTCTAGGCATGCTACCATGAAATGTAAATACATTTCTGACACTTCATAACATTTCAGGAAGACAGGATGCATTCAGGTGGTAAAAGACAAACTCGAAGACCATAAAGCTTCGCTAGCATTGCTTGAAAAATATAAAGCGCCATTTAAAATCTTGGATCCAGCAACTCTTAAGAAGCAGTATCCTCACTTAGCCTATTCTGATGAGTACAAAGTCACCTTAGATGAGGATGGCGGGGTCATTTTGGCGGATAAGGGCTTGGCTGCATTTCAGGTGGGCGTTGAAAAATTAATGCTGTCATCGAATGCAAAATTCAAAGTTGCTTTCTGTGAGCATGAGCGCAGCAGTATAAATTATTTCCTAATTTTTTTTCAGAGTCTGTATGTGAAAAATGGAGGAGAAGTTATCGATAACTGTACTGTAACGGAGATTGTTCCGAATTCAGAAGTCATTGTCAAAACCTCGAAAGGAGATTTCAGTGCCAAATCAGTCATTTTGTGCATGGGGCCATGGATTAAATCGTTTGCTTCAACACTTGGACTAGAGCTTCCCGTCCAAGTAAGAAGGCACTGAACATCTCGCAAAAAATGTCTTGCAATGTCTACAGTAATTGCGGTTATCACGATACATTTTCTGGTGAATGCATTTTTGTACTAGCGCCACTGTTTGTAATTTATTTTCAATATAGCCTAAACGACCGTACTACATGTACTGGAAGGAAATTGAAACTGGTTCCCATACTATTCAAAAAGGAATGCTTACTTTTATAGACCTGGATGTGGATATTTATGGATTTCCATCACTGGAATTCCCTGGTCTCGTAAAGGTAACTGATATTAAAAAATATACTGCATATTTTTATAGCTGCCTAAATTGCAAAGCAAAGCTGAAATAGTCTGATGCAATGGTTTTACATCACACTAGCGTCTAGTGTAATAAGATGCTTCAAACAAAAGGAATATACAGTATAGACACAATCTTATTGCAGACGTTTGACAACCTAACATTGTGTGCAATATGCATTTCTCGGAATGCTAGTACTTCAGGCAAAATATTAAAATCTCTAGCAGCGTTTTTCATGGAGCCAATTTAAAACTATATTGAGCCATTCATGTGTATGAATTTTTATAACTAGGGTGCCTAGAGAATGTTATACCTGCGAATGCTGTACTACGCTATTAATATACGACTACTTTTAATTTTACATGCTGATCATCAATCCCAAGATAAATAAGAACATTGATGAAACATATTGCTTTATTTTAGGTTTGCTTTGACGGTGGTAATAATTTCGACATTACCATACCAGGTGATGACGACAAACCTCCTGCAAAACTCGAGGAATTATGTGCTTATATCAAAGAGCATTTGCCAGGAATAGAGACATATCCAGAAACAATGGGAAAATGCAAATACTCTGTGAGATAAATTACGTGTGCTTATAATAAAAATTTAGGTTTTTTACTAGTGGTAAATAAGATTTTTTTCTCCTCCACATTAGGTCACACCGGATGAAAAATTCATTTTGGACAAACATCCAAAGTGTCCGAATATTGTTATTGGTGCAGGGTTTAGTGGTAAGATTAAATATCTGAAATCCACTTTCTGTTTTAACAATTTTATGTTTACGAATTCATTATTATATTTCCAGGAAAAGGTTTTAAATTTTCACCAATTGTGGGAAATATCCTTCGCGATCTAGCTCTTGGCCAGCAACCCAAATATGACATCACAGACTTTAAGATTACACGTTTTCTGTAACTGTCCAAAACAATATTCTTGTATCAGTTTAAAAACTTGCTTCAATTGTTTTAAAATATAAATGAAAAGTAAAGTCTTTAAAGTAGTTGCAAAACATGTGTTTATTTATAATGCTTAGTTCTTAACAAGTCTTATATATTTATATAAAATAAAAGATGGTATTTGTGTACAAACAGATGATCACTCTTAAATAATATAAATTTCAGCTCATAGAAAATCATCAACTCTGTACATCTCAAAAATTATATATGAACATGTTACGCTCCACGATATATTCTCGTTAATTCGTGCATTTAAAATGCAGGTAGCAATTCTCTAAGGGCAATTAATAACATCGATGAACAATTGAGCATTACCATAAAATGTCGAATTGTAAAGTTGCTAATTTTTTTTTCATGTGATTTAGGACTATTAAGGAAATCAAAATGCCCAACAATGCACATGAAGTCATTCTAAGTATTTACTAAATGAAAACAAGTAATCGATTTGTTTTGGAAAACAATATAATTTGGAATATACAATTAATTTGCATTTAATGAATAAAATGAGATATGAAAATCAAGTTGTGAGTTAAACAAATAGATTTTCGAAGTTCACTTTCTCCGTGAACTGGAAAAAGGAAAAATCGAAACAAAAGCTCAAAATTAAACCAAACATTTCAGTTGAGTTTATACTTATATTAAAACATGCGTGCATGGTTCAATTCTGATCTTTAATGCTCAAAATATTGTTTTAAACTTGGGTCCGCTCAAACTCAAATCTGGCAAGTATAGTCCAATGGACATACGAGGCACAAGCTCAATGGAAACTTTCAATAAGATACACATTTGCAATTAAGCCCCACCTGAATGAAATAATGGCAAGAGAAATCTCGTTTGGTAAATCACTAATTTTTGGCATTAATCTTATGATATGGAAGTGCTGATCAACGTTAACATTTGCATTGATACGGACAAGATGCTAATGTCATTGACTCGCAAGTCCTTCTTTTCGATTCATTCATATCCATTGTACTAACGGACAGAATTGCAATTTAGCCGCAGAAGAAAAGCATAATTAGGTTAAATGTAAATGAAGTGCACTAGCCCTGGATAAATTGTGGTCGTTCAGTACGGAAGAATAAATCATTGACACCCAAGTAATTGTGCGCTTCGTTGCAAGGAAGGGACTCATCCGGGTGAGCACAAACTAACCTGGCTTGATCGAAAATGGTTTGATTGCCGCAGAAGAAGCTGAACATCTGGGTTTGTTGTGTACCATCGGCTAAAATCACTGGATTGCACACGTGGAAAATCTAGATGGATGAGAATAAATGAGTTATTATTTCTGCAAGCAACCAAATGCACGTTGCTCATTGCTTGTCTTCAGATTGCGCAAGAAAACTATCACCGAAAGGAAATACAACTTATTGCTTTTAAGATCTGCATGTAATTTGGTTATAATTAAATATAACAATTAAAACAATACTTTATAAGTCCTAACACGAATTATCTTTGTTAGTTTGTAGTTGGGTTATCGTGGAATACATTAATCCAGACGTATATACAGTACATGTACATGCAAAGTTAAGAATACATGCCCATTTAAAAAGTTGCATCGTCTTGCGCAGTATCTCGATGCTAACATTTAAAATATGCAAACAAAAGTATCATAAAAAGTTATTTTAATTGCATCACAGGCATGCAGGTGTACTAGCTTAACAGCCTCATATGTTTGTTTTTGATTTTTAACGTTGGTCTATAATTTAAATGCGAATTGCAATATTTTGTGCGTAATATATTAGCAACACTGTGTATTCAAAACATAACGAAAACCACGTTTTAGTCATTTTTGAAGCTGGGAAAGAAGGGAAGAAAAATACCTGGCAATTGTTGTCTTGGTCAGCATAGTAGCCATAGATTCGACCTTGGCAAGTGAATGTAGATCGGACTTGGCCAACGATGAATTCCACGCCATCGGGTAACGTGTAGGTTTGCGGGGCACCGAAGCCAAATGCTTGCCTTTTGACCTGCAAATTAGCATTGTGTCCCATTAAAAATTCCGCCCGTTGATCCCATAACAATTACCTCGAATTAAGATGAACTAGATGTACTGTATTTTAAATAAACTTAATATTCCATACATTATTTTAAATTGGTCTAATGGACTGAATTGAGATTACATTTATTTAAATCGCTATTAACTTTAAACGCATCACAGAATCGTTTGAACGAAATTTTTCAAACCTCAATTAGCAATGGACAATTTAATGACATTTATCAAAAATTATTTAGTAAATTGCGATCGTTTAATTATTATTTCTTTTTAGCAAACAGAACTTCAATTGATCTATTATGTTTCATTCATTATTTGTAATTAAAACGATGGGTGGCTCCTAAGCAGAAAAACTCATGATTATTTATGGGGATGCGTGCTCTTATCACATCACCATTATTGTTGGAAAGCGTTCTTTTAAATTTTGACAAAATCATGGGACACAGATTCCATTGCATTACTCCGCATCATCCAATTCATCATAGAATTTGAGGTTACAGGTGATACTTATCAAACACTTGCATGCAACTTCGCCATATTGCCATAAACTAGTCTCGTAAAAAGTAGATGTTTATTTCCATGGTCGTATGCAGTTATTCTACTAATGGAAATCTTTCATCTCAAATTGTTATGAAACCCAGTATGTTGTCCCATTGACAGACAGAAAGTGATTCAAGTCCATTTTTCAAAGAATGACCCCAATCAAATTGCGTGCCAGCATCTTTCCATCTCAGAATCTCAAATTCTGCGTGGTAACAAAAAAAGGGGAGAAAGTAATGCTGGTGGTCTAATATTCGTGTAATTACAAGCATGAACGATGCCAAGTGAAGTGGCATGTAAACGTCCTCTTATTTAAGTTATCGCACGCCATATCAGACATCAATTACGTAAATTCAAAAAACATTTCCGCAAAACATTTTTTTCGTGTATGGTCCATAAATTAACAGTGGGCACAGGTGACTATTACCATATTGGTCTCATATTTGACCTAAAACACATCGTAAAAGATGAAAAATAAGCAAGCAGCTTATCATAAATTAAGCTTTACGAGCCAGTTTCTTGCACTTGCAAACGATATGGCACAGATAATATTACCGATACAGGTGTGTTAACCTATGCTCTCGAGTGGTCGTGTCACGTGCAACTAGTGCAAGATCATAACCTAGCATAACAATATACGTCTAGATGGCTATCTATACTGCCCACTAATTTATGTTCTTCTAATTGGGGTTTTCCGTTCACTTACCTTTGGCAAGGCAATGACTACAGCAACTGCTAATGCTAGAAAATTAGAAAATAGGCAAATTATCTACAAAATGAAAACTATTCTCGTGATTTTCATATATTTTTTCCCATTAGGTATAATTTTGGAAGCGTGGATCATTTATCTTTTAGTATATTACCTTGCTTTTAAAAAACTTCCCAATCTTTTCCAATTTTAAACTTTAAATTTTAAATTTGTCTACAATTTTAACTATTGCCCAGATATTAAAAATGGATCAAATGGATAATGAATGGATGCTTACCAAGAACGACTAATCCTCTGATCATGATGAAAATATAGAGTTAGAAACCTAAAATATAAATAAATTAGATGAGTTGCAAAGAAATAAAGTAAAAAATGTACACTACTTTTGTTTAGCATAAAATCGCTTTTGGAATGTAGATATTACATTCAAATCAAATAGTTAGTTGATAGATAGCCACATTCAAAAAAGGTCAGTAATAAGAGAAAATTTTCCAAAGCTATTATTAACACGAATGAAACATATTTGCTCCTGGACATTTATAGGAACTTAATAAGGCTTTTAAAAGTCACATGATATGCAATGCCTTTTGTGCAATTTTAGTTATGAAACAATTTCTATTGTGCTTTGTCATAATTTGGAAATTTGACAATTTTTAGAAGTAGAAAAATTTCGAAAGCTAGATATGGCAGCACATGATATGTACAAAATCAAAAAAAGTTGATTACTTCTACATGACCGATAATGGTTATTCTTTTGTGATGTACGTTCAAGTCCCAACTGCCATACATCCCATGCAAAAAGAAAGTTATTGTGCTTGTTCACATAAACAACAAAGAATTTCAACTGTTATTGCAAAATATCTGGCACCATGACTTTTGCCAGCCAATAGCAGCAGCAACTCATCGCTGTTTATGTGATGAAGCACTGCAATGCACGTAAAAGATGCGTTACTGCATTTTCTAGATTTCCAGCAGTTTTCCATCAACTGGAAATTCCCCAAAGAGCCAAGCAAGCTTCGTATGCAAGATATTGTAGATCACCACGGTATTGATATTAATCCACGGCCCAAAAATGCAAGGCAAAGGAGTAGAAAACTTGCGTCGTATCCTCACCCGAAA
Source organism: Megaphyllum sjaelandicum (assembly GCA_034698745.1). NCBI lineage: Eukaryota > Metazoa > Arthropoda > Diplopoda > Julida > Julidae > Megaphyllum > Megaphyllum sjaelandicum. The sequence goes on along the minus strand of JAQGBX010000563.1, from coordinate 26,861 downwards.
GGATGGCAAGGAAATCCTGGAGAAATGCTGCTTCGTTCGAAACTGGATGACTCTTAGCACAGAACACTTGAAATTGTAATGATGGAGAGTAAGGAGTTTGTCCGTCTATTTATACCAACATCGGAGTCCGTGAGATTCATCCTATTGTTGAGATGCTATGGTTACCTCCTCTCCTATCATAGAGCGCACATGGCGTTAGGATCCACCTCCAGCCCAGTTTCTCTTTAGATTTCTTTCACGAAAGGAGCGAAATGTGCGGCGAAAACAGAGCAAAAAATAGCCTACATCTTTACAAAAGTGAATGCGATGTGTGTTTTTTTTTTTTTTTTTACAAATGCGAGGTATGGCCAATAAAAAATGCCGGGCATCGAGGATGCATCCAATTCCCATAGAGATTCCTCCATCACGATATTTTTTTTTCTGCAAAATTCCCCTCAAGGTAACTGTACTTTATCACGAGGTCATGCTAAACTGGAACGCGTGTGAATCTTTTTCTATGAGAGATTGACCATTCGTCGTATTGATATTATTAATGCATGTGGAGCGAGAAAGTAACATTATCTTGACCATTTCTAGGTGGACACAACTGCACCATGTAAGGATCATTACCTAACGACAGGTGGCCCGGAAAACTAAGTGGGTGCTCATGTATATTCAAATATTACGACAAGTAATACGACATTGGTTTGAGTTAACATCGCTTTGTGCAACTTCCTGTGAGAGAAAAATTGTTTTGACTTATTTTAATTTTTTTTAAAAAGAAGTCTACAAAGTAAAGGTTCACTATAGGGTATAGCAAATTGCATATTATCTTGTTGAAATTGCTTTATATCTGAAAATAAAATAAGAAATAAGACCATGTTTTTTATTTAAAAACCTTTCTTCTTTTCTTAATGTTTAAAAGAAATTGAAAAGAATTCATGCGAATATCCGGAATGTTTACAGCAAATGTACAGTAAGCCTATATCCTGTCATGCGAATGTTAAGAACGTTTCCAGAAAAAAAATCTTTAGAAAATGCGTACTAACAGCCCATTGAAAGTCATGGACGTAATTTTATTATACAAGGATACTCAAAACGCAATCGTGAAAAAATGATGATTCTAGATGAAAGGTAGCTTTCGCACAGACGAAATGCATTTTGTTAATATTTAAACCTTGAGAAAGGATATCAATAGACAGAAAGTATATCCATGAATGGCACATATACTTGTATGTACATACAGTGTAGTTGCTTGTTTATTACAAGAACAAGGAGATGGTAAGAATGAAAAAGGAATTAAGGAGGGGTGTAAAAGAGTACCCGTAGGTCGTGGCCGAATTATCATTTTGTCATTGTTAGGTCTTTGCGCAATTACACTATCATGTACAATGTATATGGGTCACTGATTTGAGTTATTGAAGTGTATCTATTATTTCACCGTCATTATATCCAGCTATGCAGTATGTGAACCTCCATCCTGATTCAAATTAAAAACGGATGTCAAACACTAACTTTTTTAGACATTTGCTAAATTTGATGTATCAGTAAAGAATTCGGCGGTCTATACGTGTGTATCTACATGTATAAGAATGATACAATATACTGTGTTTATGACTACGTTTCATTGAAAATTAAATGTGCATCCGCTACATTGACAGAGTCCAAATCGCAAACATGACATCTTAAAACAGATTTTTATAGAAAGGTTATCTGTTGCATAGTTGGTTTATACCAAGAAGCATTTCGGATGTTCATGTACAACATGTACATATGCTGTACATGCACCACCGATTGTTGCCATGAAATTGCAAGGAATTACAATGCTTGCTATGATATCATTAATGAAAGGTAATCATGCATGGTGATACCCAACATTTTTTTTTGCAAATATTCATTTTATACATAGTATATTCAACATGTACTATTTTTCTTTTCAAATTAGGGATCATCCAAATATGCGACCTTGTCATGTTATGGGCATTTTTAACTCCCCCTCACCTAGGTACACGTTACACACCAAGGATTAAACTTGCACTGAAACTTGGTTTCTGGAACTGGAATGCAAGTTTCCGAACCGTGGCGTTAACCTGCTTTCCGAAGTGGAAAGTTACGTCAACTGAATTCACCAAGTGTCCCGTTTCGGAAACCAAGTTTCAGCAGGGCCGTGCTTAGGGGTTTGGTGGCCCTGTGCGAAGTAAAACTTGGTGGCCCCTGTTAGCCTGTTTTTTTTGTTTTTTTTTGGGAAATAATGGTGCCTCCCCCCCTACCTCGTGGTGGCCCTGTGCGGCCGCACACTTCGCACACCCCTACCGGTAAGCACGGCTCTGGTTTCAGTATAAGTTTTCTTGATATGTAGCCTACCTAGCTGAAGACAACACCTACATACATTTCAGACTATAAAAAATCACAAATAAATTAATTTTATTTTGCTTCGAGGATCGAGAGAAGAAGGGATGATGGGTAAGCATGGCAAAGTAATCGAGTCGTTCCACATATAAACGGTTTATTTGAGTACTCAATAAATGTGCAAGCCTTTACTGATCGCTTAAAAGTAATAAATAGAAAGAGTGAGTGAGCAGCTTTTTATACATTTATCTCAGTTAAATGATTCAATATAGAGATACTGTAGGAACTTCTTAAAACATTTCCGCTATCATAATATTCAATAGAACGTTAGATGGTTTCTTAGAATCACACGATCGTTTGAACTCTCGAGAGCCTGATTCTCAAACATCAAGAAGCATCGCGTTAAACTATGTGAACGCTATATACATTGTAGTACCGTATAAGCAAACTTAGCATTGGTCAACATCCTTTTAATTTAATTGTCTATTTAAATTCTATTACCTCATCTCTTTTTTCTTATCCGTGGCATCATAATTCGCGAAAAGTTTCCAAAGTAGGTTCTGTCATTATATTAAAGGTAAAAAAAGGAACAACATAGAAAAGAGAAAGAGAGCCACATTTTCTAATTATTAATTCGTTACATATTCTCAGACATCATTTCGGAATGACCATGTGATGGTCATAAAATTTGTCATTCTTGACCCAACACACATTAAAGCTCATTCCTACCGTGCGCGTGCTGAGGATCAAGTACAGGTCAACAATTCAGCCATTGCACTTTTGAAATGCTGAGAAATTAGGAAAAACGGCGTAATCAATTAATAACTGTACGATGGCATCAATGCTGTGTTATTAAAATGTTCTTTTAATGTTGAATAATGTTGCTTTTGATAGCTTCGCTAGAATCCTAAATGGATTGCTTATACTATTTATTTGTTATAGAAGACGTGAGTAACGTTTATTGCCCAAAGGATAGTTTACACATTCCAAATAAAATAAATAAATAAAAAAAAAAACAGCCCTGGTCATATTCGTTAAATAGTAGCCAGTCAAAAAATTACCAATACATGTTTGTAAAAATGTTCTCTGGAAATTACGAGAAAATGCATTTTAACAAGATAATTTTTTTATTTGTAAAATACTGACATTTTTGTCTAATTATCAGTTTTAAACATGTGTGACATTAATTTAAATATTTTTAGTTGCATAGATGTGCAGCCTTTCTTATTTAAATGTTTAGTCGTAGCTTCATGAAGTGAAATGAAATGAATTTTAGGGTTTTTTTCCCTGAAAAATGTATAAGGACTATAACAATCTTAACAAGCTACAGGTGATTTGCATTTCACATTGTTATGTTTCGCTTTTATTATGTGAGCATTTTGATTTTATGCTACATAAACTTAACCATCGAATGCTAATTTAAAAGGAATAAAGGAAGAAACATACGCCACAATTGTTTAATTTCACGAAATTTAATCTTTTATTGCATATTGTTTAAAATATGTAACAGAATTCGAGGACAACATTTATATGCAGTGAAGGGTTGCGGGCATTTTGTCAAGGTACACATTACATTTATCAGCAAATGAATCATTTAAAAATTCCTTTACGTGATCCAATTTCCGCAAATAAATATTCATAAAACATATTTGTGAAACGTTTTGTTTGTTGATAATATGTTTCGTGTCATCAATCTATTTAATGCGGCTCGAGAAATTAATTTAATTAGCAGATTGGGCAAATTCGTAAACATGCGGGTAAATTTTCCCCCAATTGGACATGCTTTTGTTACCTTTTAAAAATAATTTGTGGAACAAAAGACGACGAACGTGGGAACCACATTGTGATAGCAAAATTCCTGGTATAGTTCTAGTTGATAATGTTGTTTTTCTAATGATATCATATTGCACAGTTTTTTATGCTATGCTACGAATACAACTCATAAATGCATGGAAACTTGTCAATCCGGTAAGAACAGAATCAACGCTTAAAAAAAATCCTTTAGTACAATCATGGCTTGCAAGAGAATAATTTGAATAACGCGAGGAGGTCTTAGCTGAAGTCTTCTAAACAATTATTCACACTGATTATACCTGACATATAATGCGCTTGTATACATCCTGCTTAAAAAAAACTTCGAATATTATATTAGGTATGCACTATTTTAGCAGAACGCTTCCATTTCCATGTACATAAAATTTTCAAAGATTATTTATGCAAAAGCAATGAAGCGTTGTAAAACTTTTTTTCCATAAATTTTATTGACCAATCATCACAATACCGGCTATACATTGTAGATGATAAATTCCTGTTTGCATTTATGTACAATGTGCTGTTCGTGTTTTCTTTTAAAACTCTAAAGTGGTCTTAATAAAATTGTTATTTCAGCTCATTTAAGATTATATTTTGCTAAGGCGTATTTGGCATAGCAATTGCAAATATTTTAAACAATTAGAATTGAGAATTGAATTTAGAGTGTAATTTTCGCAAATTAATTTATGGAAGTTACAACAAAGAAAACATGACAATAATTATATAACATGACCAAAACCCATAGGGAAAAATATTTATAAGTAGAGTTTCGATCACTGATAGACACATTACAATATTTGCATATAGGATTTGCTAAAAGCACTTAATGAGAGAGAAGGATTCTTGTTATATCTTTAAGTTCGTTATACAACACATTTAATTCCATGCACAAATCAAGTTCCCGAATGTTTGTCCGTCTAATCAACTATCATTTATGCTTAACAACTGTAGGTCTATAGGTTAATTATATAGGAAAAAGAAATAACCTCAGGAAGAAGTCTGTTTCTAAGCCGAAAACGGTTGCAGAAATGCACTCATGCAACTCATCTTCGAATGCTTGAAATAAAGTGCAGGTATATAGATACACGGCCAATTAATTAAGATTACGATCACATCACTATATGAGACCTGCCATGAGACCTATGAGACTTCATAGTTTGAATATTCTAATCATTTTTTTAATACATGACTAACTCATATCAGCTCAATCCAAGTACTTCACACTATATGCTATCTAATAAATACCATATAGAATTTTACATGTACATTTCATACATTAATTATGTATAATATGTATCGTAAATGTTATATGCTAGTTATATGTTATATGTTTAAAATACCATATATACATGTACGAAATTTGTTACATGTATAACATGTTAAAACGGGTTTTTTACATGTATAAAATATTAAAATGTGTTTTTACATGTAAAACTGTAATAACATTTAAAAACATGTCATATTTTAAACATGTAAAGTACAGTGGTAAGCAGGTGGACAAAAGTCATTTCCAGAAATAAATGATTAAATATAGTAAACAACACCTTTAAACATCCAATTCCATGAATAGTTTTGTCAAATATTGCACAGTGATGAGTTACAGGGTTCTAAAGTCAACTAATGAGAAAAGTGCAAATGCATTAAAAGATCAGTTTCATTTCTCAACACTTTCAACAACATCTAACTGTAAATCCTTATAATTATTTTTAAATAAGTAATGATGGATTTCATTTGTAAAGGTTAGTACTATATTTTATTAAAGAATACAAATCTGTATGTTGATCAAACAATATAAAAAAGTTTTTAAAACTATGAAAAATTCATGTTATTTTTTCTATGTTTTTCAACTTCAATGGACTAGAAATAACATGTACCCAGGCTAAATGTTGTGTATATACAAGCTGCAACATTTCTATTTGTAATAAAATGTATTTTAGTCTGAAGACTCGTGCAGAACTATGTCCCCTCTATTTCAAGAATTGAGTTTTTTTAAAAAATGGCTCAAACATGGAAAAGATGAAAGAAATGTTGAAGTTTTGGAGTTTCTTTCGACTAAATTTGATTTCAGTGATGCTACTGACAATATTAGAGACTGACTCTATTAGAGAAATCAACATGAAGTTGCCACGCTATTCGTCTAAAATTGCTGTCAAATGGGTTGCTGTGGGGGGAAGTCAAAGGAGGATTTCTTGACTAAGAACAAAAGCTATTTGGAAACTGAAGACATCCAATTTCACGTGTGTACTACCATACCTCAACCTCCCCACTTCCGTGGGGAGTGAATCTTTAAAAAAAAAACCTTCTACATCATTTCAAAGTGCTACTCCTGCAGGAAGACCTTAAAGAGTTTTGAGGAGTCAACATACAAAACGAGGAAACGTCAAGTTAAAGACCTCGTTCGATCGCGTACCAATGGAGAGTACATGAGTTAAGTAAATGGAATATGTCTTCTGAGTTATGTTTTTATCATAGTTTTAAGCCTTATAATGTTAAAATTTTTATATTAATCACGTTTCTGGCCTTCTGTGAAATTGGACTGCCATATGTGTGTTGGCCACACTTCAATGCATTCACGCTTTGCAGGCAAAATAACTTTTGTCCAGCTAGATTTGCATTTTGACACACTGTGGGGTGCCCGTGTGCGAATCGCGGCTAACAAGCCCTTTGGGGTTATCATTGGCCGGCTTGGGTTTTGGCTTCTACATCATTGGCCACTCTTAGCACACTCCCCCAAGAGCGTTAACTCCTTGGGGAATTCCAATACCATAAATCTTTTCCATTTTCCCCCGGGGCCATAATACTCTCAAGCTGCCAGTCCCCCCTCCCCTCCTGGATGTGTCCAGATCATATTGTGCCATCTTTTGTAGACAAAGACAACTCAATCTAACTCCTGATCTCCAAACTCGGTGGAAAATGGCGACGCATTTAAAATTTAATTCGCTATTCCGTCCAAACGATAGGGATAGCTTAATTTTCGGCGTATCACCATCGCTAATGGTTACTACAGCCCGAGCAAAGCCGGGTACATTCGCTTGTTAGTTATAACATTGTTTAAACTTAAATCGGAACTAGAGCTGATTATCATACAAAAATATTATGGGAGCCTATACATGTAATTTTGTTCTGGAGCATGTGCAATTTTAGATTTGAATACTGAAGCTCAACTATGATATACAAGGTATGTGACGTTTCAGGTATTTTGTATAGCAGTTTTGTCATTTAGAAAAAAATGAATGCCATGCTGAGGTATGTCATGTATGAGTATGCATTATACCCTAAATTAAAAAATATGGGAGTGGTGTAGCGGAATCAAAAAATATTCTAATAATTGTTCGTCTGTCTCATTTTTCAAATAACTGCCAACTTTATGTTATACATGTATCACAAAATTATACCAAGCTGATAGCCTTGCTCTTGATATATTCATTTTGACACCGTGTTTTGCATAAATTGCTAAGATGAACGCACTATACGAAGCGGTATCTTGCACGCAAACAACTTTTTTCAGGAAAATAACGCGTTTTATTTGGAACACTGGGAGCACATTCATGTATATACTTGTACAACAGTTTATCGATTATACCAAATTCGGCATTTCTTAGATATTAATTTATCAATCCTATAGCCTTAAAAGAAATAATAGATTGTCTTCCAAATACCAAGCATTCAGAATACGTGGGATGTATACGCAATTTTATAGGCTTCCCAAGCTTATTCTCAAGGTTTCAATCCATCCCCTTAGTTATGGAGATTATTGTGGTTAAAATATGGCGGCATGCATGAAGATCAACTATGTTTTCATTTCGAGGTAACCTTAATCTTCAAGTACTAGGCTAATTATACTTTTGGGAACAAATAACAGACTTGCCAATGAATGGTTAGTGGCGAGGTACAAAATACCAGGAATCTTTTCATTTGACTCGTATACTGTTTACAAACATCTGCAGGTCCTTTCATCTCTGACAAAGTTGGTCAGTATAACGTGAAGATATTCAGCATTGTGAAATTCGTGCACGGTATAAATTTGTAAAACATGTGTACCGGAACGATTTTATCACATCTGGGTTAGCACTTGAGAAAGTGTAGGCGTCCGATTGTTCGCTTTTCATGCTTCCTCGACGGTTATTGGCATGCAAAATAAGAGGAAATGTAACATGTTATTAAGGAAACTTGGTTGCTCATAAAATGCTAGATGCTAATGATAATTTCATGTACCAAATATGCTTATTCAGTCGTATAATAAATTTTTGCATGCTTCTAGAAATTAAACGGTAGTCTGCAGGTACGTGTATGTCAATTTTTGAGACTGATAACGCAGGCCTATAATAATAACCCGTAAACCTGATAACCCATATGCAGATATCTGTTTATTTTTATCAAAATGTTCAAAATCATGCTTCGAACTTTCAGGTTTATATGGATTGTATTATATTATTTTTTATGTAAGTAGGTCTATAAAATATAGTACTGTATCACAATATAACTTTCCAAGTATGATACAGCATATTGCCCCATTTTAAATTTGCAATAAAACAAGTTTACAGACAAGGAAATCAGAACAATTATGAGCCCTGTGTAAAAGATATACGGCAACAGGTCATCTAGTCAAGCAAATTTATGCTTTAAATGAAAGTAAATAGCGGCATAATGTAAGGAAAATCTCAAATCGAGCAGAGCAGGTATTCTTGAGATGAGATAGTGATTTTCTCCCCAGCAACACTACGGAAGGGCTTAAAAGATCATTGGCTGAAGTCGTGATATAATAATGCAGACAATCCATTCAATTACCAGCTAAATCCGCACATATAAGTTAGTTTAAATCACCTCTTTCAGAAAAGAGGGACTTAAAATGTTCGAAATGAAATGGATTTTTGTGAAAATGATTTATTTGAAAAGGAAAATAAATTGAATAATTTCAAGTTAATTCGAATATATTATGCTAGTTAGCCCCTTTATTCAAACTGGTTTGCCTAATCAAAAATCGTGATGAGACCAGTAGAGTAACCTGAAGTAAAAAACACCAGATTAAAAAAAGGAATTATTATAGTTGCTTCACTCTCTATCTCAAATTTTAATACTTGAGATTAATCAAAACTAAAAAAGAAATGTAAATTCCGCGGAGACCTTTATTAATTTTTAATTGCATGCATTGTTTCATAAATTTCGTGCCACGATGAAAATTGAAAGTCATTATTGTTATGGACTAAAGAAAGTATGTCGATTTTGAAAGAACGTAATCAGCTTTTATTAAATTATGCAGTAAAAAATATTTAAAAACCCAACTCATACACGGGTATATCTGCAAAGCTTACCATTATGTACATATACAATGTACTTGTCTTCCTGTTAAGCAGGAAAGTATTCTTCACATCGTAACTATTGTATATATGCAAATCATTTTTTTAAACACAAAAATTATGTTATGTATGCTTAAATAACAATAAGCAAATTTCAATCTCGAAATCAACTGCGCTATTTACATGATGTACTGAATATAATATGCAATAAAGAAATGTCTGGCTTCCACAAACGCCTCAAATGCAGTCGTTTAATAAATAAGTTTCTTTGGTATGGCACTAAAACCAAGCCATTTTTAAGTTGCTTCAACCAGGAATTCAAGAAAGGTGCATATTTTTAAGCATTGTCCAAATTGTTTTGTTAAAATTCCTGCACGAGTGACGTTGCATATGTAGAATGTGTTAAGCTGGTGCATCGCAGGTGCAAATGTAGAATGCCTTTCAAAATATCACTTTTTACACCAAAAACAAAGATTATGACGCATCACGTTTACGAGTTCAAAATTCTAAGAATAAGGGTTGAAAAATCTTATGTTTTTCACACATTGAATGTTAAATAAATATTTTAAAATAAGTGCAGGTGACCCTGTTTCTGCAAAAAGTTAAAAGCTTCTTGCAACAGTATTAATTCATCGGTCAGCATTAAACGGAAATTAAACCAAGGTGCGATGATCACGATATCAACTGAACCTGACTCATAAAACCTGATAACCTGTTAGCGTTAACAAAGATATTTCAGAAGTGCGATATTCATGGAAATAAATTGAACCACGAACAATACCGCTCTTAAGCGGGCAATATGTTTCTTTATTGTGCACTTGTCATGGATGCCGTTGTCAGTTGAACTTTCAGGTTGAAAAACCGTTGTTGCAAGAAATACTCAACACATCAACCACATTCTTGAGACGTTGCATGTTACAAACTCCGCAATCAAAATTAAATTGCTCTAAACAATTTCTACGCACCTTCATAAACGAGTAAACAAATGAAACGCTTTTATAAGACGAAATTAATGTTCCGCCTATGGCCTTCACAAGCTGAAAAATCATTTCCAGGCACGCCATCAGAACCTCACAACCGCTTTTGAGGCTGTATGCTTTAATCGATAAAAGTGTACAGGCATGCCGACAGGGGTCATTAGGTCAGACAGGAACAATCAGGTAAAATCTTCGCTACAAGGATGCCAAATGAGAGCAAACGTTCTCATGGGAGCTTTACTTTTCTAAGTAACTTGTTGCATCCAGCTTTTGTTATCGTTTTCAAATTTCTAAAGATTAACGCTAAGGTCGCTCTTTTCATAAGCAGGCGAGCATGCAACGGTATTTATGCCTTTTTTATTCCTACCGTTAATTCTACACTTCCTGAAAGTTGCAATTCAAACATTATTATGAAATTGAATGCTGCTTACTCTTCGGATTCGCACATACCAATTATAGGGCAACAAATAAACCTTTACATAATAGCACGACGCCTATAGCACATTCCACATACCAATTTTCATAATTTCAACACTTTCAGATAATTCGATTAATTATTCGATTGTGAACAAGGGCTAGTCGAGAGTTTGGCCTGTTGAAAGCAAGATTTTGAAAGGAGGAGAGAGCTGGCATTTCGGCGGATTTACACGGAAAAATCATCTTATTGTAAACATTGTTAGAGAGAACTCATTTACACGCCTCATTGCCTAGGCACAATGATCGTACTATATGGGCAAACAGAACTTTCGTCTGAAGAGAGTCGTACCGATCATTAGTAACATGACTTTGGATAGCTTTCCATTTTGTTTGTTTAACCTAATTAAATAAAACTGATAAGGCTTAACGGTAGCTTTGATCTAACACTACGTTAATTGAGATTTCTCAGCTTCCAACAAATTGTTCGGGCAAATGCGGTCCAGTTGATTGGAACACAAATAGAATATGGCACAGACGGGAAAAGCATAGTTTCATGTTAAAATGAAGAAGAAAAAAATTACAAATTGATTCGACAGCAGGTTTTGGAAATAAGCTACGAATTACTGGCAAAAACGTGTTCAAATGTCGCACCCATTTCGGAAACAATTTTGATTTTGAGACAAAGTACGTAATATATTTTGGCCTTTTTACTAAAGATAATTTTGTCCTGACTTAATGCAGTCATCAACCAGAAATTAAATATTTTGAGTTGTGTCACTCTCTGAGTGAGAGTGCAATATATCATAAAATTCATTATGGTTGCATGTCAAATTTGCCCCATGGAAATAGGTTAAGCGTCACACGTCATCCACCAAAGAGGAAGGCTTACATTTATCATGGAATTTACTTTAACATTATTATTTACAACATGACAAACCTTGGGAATACATGTATAGCGAAGTGGCGATCAAGATGTGATCAATATACATGTAAGAAAAAATGAAAGAACTACATGAAATAAAGAGTTAAAATGAAATTGCAAAGAATACGATTGTTTAAATTTTAGGCGTTAACTAACAAAACACTACTATTTGCGGCGCTGAACAGTTTCCGAGCAACCACAATGTTTCTATAAAATTTCGAATTTTTTCTAGAATGAACTTCATGGTTAAATGGGGGGAAATGGGCACGTGACAAATATTGATACTGCAAATATTCATGCAATATCAATGTTTGTCACGCGCCCATTTTCTGATTTTATGTTTAATGTGGCGCATAAAATTTGTTATAACTTAAACAACTTTCAATTTCAAATAACTTTGAAACACAAAGGTATATAGTTTCACGGGTGAAATTTCCTTAAGCCAAAAATCGATTGCATGTGCGGAAACATTTGAGGCTGTTTACGATTCCAAAGCCATGTGTTGCCCAACAATGTCAAAGAATAAGGTAAGAAACCGGATGGTGAACGTAATTAAATAAAGATAAAAACCGCAGGTACACCTTTTTAACCGGCCGCTGTCAGGGGCATAATTGTTACCAGAAATGATTAAATCAAGTTTTCCTGGTGTGAGTGCGAATCGTCTCCGAACTACAAAAACCATTACAACAACCCATTATAGTATATACTTAATAAGTCGCAAACTCTCTTCAACTCCCGTGGTTTCGGGAACAATTTTTAAATATTGTCCACACACCTTTATCATAAATAAAAAATTTTAAAAAAAAGGTCGCGAGGCGTGAGTAAAGTTCTTTTATTGTCCGTTCCCTTTTTTTATCCATTATTGTAAATCACTTTTGCTATTATGCAGTTCTATTGTTTATTACTCTGACACGAATCCTCAACCTCCACCAACCAAAATACAGGGTACCGTTCATGTTGCCCACAGAGGAGGACATCTCCATGTAGCAGAACATCGAGTTAACTACGGGGAAACAATGATGCAAAGAATTTAATTATATACGTGAGCAAATTTGCATTTAAACGTAAGATAATAAACGTATACCAAAACTAATAACTGCATATGGTAACTATTTTGCTCTAAAGACATTTAAGAAGGCCCTGCATGGGGGGACTAATAACCGGTTTGCATTTCAATTCCAAGACGAAAACAAACTTCTAATTAAATAGTAAACGTCAAATTATAGGTTCACACTAAATGTCTCTGGCGAGTAATTACCCATGTGTACACATAATTGACAATGAGGTAAACGTTTTACCCCGATGTCATGTTTCACTGTAAATCATCGTTGCATCAAGTGTTTGCTCTTTTCTGGGTTTGAAATCGTACAATTATCCAAGCTAAGGCGTGACAATTTTCGAATTTTGGATTTTGTTGGAGTGTTAACATCTACTATAAATGTGCATACATAATCATGGATAAATCTAATATTTCCAGTTTTTAATGATGTTACAATTAAGAGTAGAAGTAGATTTTATTTTTTCCAGTTTAGAAATACGCTAATGCAAACAGTTTTGAGAAAAATAATAGATACTTTCTGAAATTTCCCCAATCTGATTAATATTATTTATTTTTATTTTTACATAAACCTGCTCTAGTCTTGTAGTATACTTAGCTATATCTAGAAAGTCATTTTAGTTACGCGAATTTAACGAATATGAAATACCCTATCACGAATCATCTAGAAAAGGTGAAAATAATAAGACTCAGAAATACATGTAAATTATATATACTGTATACATGTATTCAACTTCACTTAGATAATAAATATGCTGCATATTTTATTATACAATCAGTTTAATCAAACTGTAGGATACAAGTGTTAGATGGCACCTGCATTCTCACATTTTCTAAAATCTAAATCAATTGCAATGAGGATTCGGATTATTATTCCGGAAAGCAATAATTACACGAAGCAATTAAGAAAGTGTAATGTTACAATTAAGAGCTGCATGTGGGTGGGTATATATGTGTGTATGTGGAAGGTCGGTTTGTATGTATGTGGAAGGTCAACTGGGAATGTGCGATTACATTTTCAAAAAATGTCCGATTATTCTTTAACAAAATGTCCGATTAAATCATCAAAAAAAATGTTCGACTAATTTTTAACAAAATGTCTGATTAATCTTTAACAAAATGTCCGATTAAATCATCAAGAAAATGTTCCATTAATCTTTGACAAAATGTCCGATTTAATCTTAAGAAAATGTCCGATAAAATCATCAAAGAAATGCCCGATTAAATCGATGACATTCAGCATTATAGTTTGCATTATGATATACAAATTAATCAAGCTATAATAATGCGTAATTAAAGAACCATGGGCAAATTCCGAAATTAATTTGAATTGTCTCTAATCGATTAGAAAGCCTCGTACTCTATTAAAGAGCTCACAATACTGGATCACCGCGTAAACTGACCAATAATGCTCAAGATGCTTCGTCATAAAACGAGCTTAAAAATCCAAGCTAAATATGTCAAGCTACAAGTAATACTAACCTAAAATAACACAAAACTTTGAGCCTGCACAAGCTCAACAAAAGTCAAGAGCGTTTGTAAAACTGTTCAAATTAGTCCGCCATAATTGTTTTTCATATAAAAATTATGGCAAGAATTACACCTGATGTATAACTTAGTTATTTAGGTAAAAATTACAATGGCTCCTGGTGTTTGTTTTTTTACCTTTATATAATATATGCAGGGCGCAAAGTTTAAATTAGTCCCTCGAACTGAAAGCTTGTGTGTGTTTCGTTGAAATGTGTATGACAAAATAAAGCATCTATTATAAACTCAGGTAGCCGTACAATAACCATTGCCCTCTAACGTACCAAGAAGGTTACAGATGATATGAATCATTAATCATGATTTACAAATTCCCCCAGCTTGTCACAAGAAATCTAGGCCTGGTGGTACAAGCTGTCTCTAAAGCCCTCATCGACATTAATTACTTCAAACCGTTTCACGAAAAAAGTACCTCGAATCTCGGCTCAAAGAACTGTTTACATACTTGTTCAAAAATACAACATGACTGACATTTTAATGTAAGTTTAGCGCAGAAGCACGATGATGGGTAAGAATCCAATAGCTAAATCATGTCAATACATACGGCATTTATTTTAAGAAATAGTAAAACAAAGAACCATTAGGTTTTCATTTTTTATAACAAATCAGCCAAACGAAAATGAAATTACATAAGACCACCAGCGAGCCTTCAAAGTTTCAAAACCAAAAATTATCCAAGCGTAACATTATCGTTCAGCATGCGCTAATCGTAATGTTAGGTTTCAACTCCCGATTGCATGTTTGCATGTAACTATAAAATGTATTTGTTATTTGCGTGTATTTGTATCGAGAAAGTGCAATGATACTCGTGACCGCAAATGCATTTGTTGAAACGTAATTATTGCTTACTCGTAGTCTCTTATCTTCTTTAGATACTGTAGTTCGAAGTGTTGTCCAATGGTTTCGTGCATGCTAAAAGAATGCGGATATAATTTGGGCATTAAGGAGACAATCGTCGAGTGTATCCTATGCTTATCAAATTATTGAAGACCTACATACATGGCCTAACACAGTTTTTCTAGGTTAACAAAGGTGTCGGGAGAAAGTGGAGTGATGAGTATTTTAGTATATTATGCATAGGTAAGTCACGCTAAAATTCCTCGATGCAACCGTTATTAAAAACTGTAGACGAATTCCTGCGCGGACTAAACCTGCCGGTACAAAAGGTTACCAAATTGGTAAAACGAAATTTCGGGTTAATGAAATTTTCGTGACATTCGCGATGAAAAAATGTCATAGTACCAGCATAAGCGAACGAATTAACGCATATCATGTTGAAAACCTTGGAGCGTCCAGAGTGAAGGCTATCGAGCAACTTACTAAGTGGCAAGAATATGCCACTAATAAATTTACAGCAGGGTAGCTGAGTGATAAATGAATTTTTTTGCCTCACATATTCAGTTTAGAAAAAAAATTCATATAAATGTTGACCTCCGACTCTACCTGTAGTAAGATAAAAAGGATCATCACGACTTAAAAAACCTCAAAGCACCCTAGTTTACATTTTATGACGTTTCAAATGCTGCATTTCGGTTCATTTTTTTCTTATTAATCTTCAACGAGAAGGTCTCGCACGCTAAGAAATACAGTATATACGATAATAATGCCATATAGCTGTAAAACCAAGTAAACGCGAGAAAGAACTGTAAAAAAACAAAAACATTAAAATGAAAAGTTGGCTATATTTCAACATCGAATTGGTAGTTCTAATTACGAGTAAGCCACAGGCAGAAACGGTTTATGTCCATCGAGCAACATGAAATAATACTCAGTGTGACCTGTTAACCCACACGGACTCGATGTGAAATCCTTTTAAAATTTACGTCCGTTAATTGCGAGCATAACACAACCTCAAAAAACTCCTCATTTTAGTAGAGCGAGCGTAGCAATCACCAGCGCCAATCTTCAAATCTAGGGTGAATATAGGGTTGCTTCCAAATTATTTATGCTCGCAAAAAAATAGGCAAAATGCAGAAATATGATTAAATTCTCGATAAGATTTGGTTATTACGGGGTCAACGTTGCATCCCCGCCTAATGGATGTCGTTTAGCAGCGGGAATGCATTTTATTTCGCTCGGCCAATCAGTAGGTCAATTGCGGTGGAAAGTAAGAAATGAAAGCTGGAAATGCGGTGCAATATTAACAAGCAGCGTCAAATCCTCTTTAGAAATATCACGATGAATAAAAAAAAGTACGTGTAATTATAACAAAGTGTCTACCTAGAATTACCGTTGAGTGACATCCATGTCAAACCTTGAAAGCATTATGTTATGACCTGACTGTTGCAGACAAAGTAATATATAACGCAATTGTATTCAGAGTATTACTTTCTAAACTATGTATTAAAATGTAGTTGCCAAGATGACCTGCATGAATAAATTAATAAGTTATTGTTATATTATGCAGTAGTTAAATGGTGTTATTTGAATATCTTATACCAAGAAATAAGAAGAGGTACACAGTGGAGGCTCCTTACAAAGAACTCGTACTATGCGGATTTCTGATAGTACGAACTCGTTTCCAGTCTACGTCTTTGGAGATGGACGAATTAAACTATGTTAATTTTTTTTTTTCGTTTTAAGGGAACTCCGAATTGGTACACTGAATATTGCAAATTTTGGGCTATAAAACGGATGAAAAAGGTATTTTGCATTGGGTAATCTAGCCGACAAAATTTGAGTACCTGCCCATATACATGTACAGTATATTCGTAGATTAGAATTTCATCCAAACTTTGATGAAACTTTAGTGTTTGTTATTGACTTCATGTTTTGTCTGACTTCTGATAATACTGTATAAACTACGGCTTAGCCTTAAACGAACAAATTTAGACGACCCTTAAGATTCATCTCAGCGAGGTTCGACTGTATTAAAGATAAATGGTGTTATTTGTACAAGCACGAATTTCGCCTACAGGTATACTTATTATAAGAAAGGGTTAACAATACACCCAATTAATTCGTTAAAAAGTCGGACGTATGATTTATATTCAAATACACCTTCATTTTTCTCCGTCGACAAAATACAGCATAATGGTGGGATTTGAAGAACTTGTTACCCTTTGACTCCATGATGATAAACCTGCGAGAAATTTCAAAAAATGTAATATTCGTTCTAGAAGTTGGTAATTTGCGTTAATGCTTATCCATAAATTAACCTTCAATTAAATCGCTTATAATTGGTAACGTACGTGTGCTGGAAAACCTCGCTTTTTAAAGTTTACAGTTTATTTTCAATGTACAAATGTATGGGAGTCCATAAAGAGAGGACCACAGGTCATAAGGAAAAAAGTTTTAAAAAAAAATAGTAACTACATTTTGGCATGCAAGGCTGTCTTTTAAAAGCCTTCCACATGATCCACGAGCCACTTCGCAGAATTTCACAAATTTCAATAAATTTTAAACACTATCAAGTATACACTCCACTATTAAACGTCATTCCAAAGTTAATCACGACTTTGGAACGCATTGGTAATAGCCAAAAGCACGACGCTGAAATACATAATGAAGTGCGGAGCATATTTTGGAAATTTTTGATTACATTCGCATGCCCTTTATTTTGGATGTTTCATGCGGATCACCTCAATTATGTTTAATTTACGACTTTGAAACTATGATGGCAATTAAGCGACGAGAAAGCCAACTATTTAGCACAATAAAGACAAGGCAAAAACCTTTAGTGACGCATGCATTAGGCGTAGAGATAACCCTTTGTCTTTGTTCTATAGACTACCCTCTCATGGTAGAAATGTGAAATACACGCTTAAAATTTTCTTCATGTAATGTTGATGCAAAGGTGAAGATCACAAATCCGGTGCCAGGTTTTGTCCGCGAAATACCTTCGCCTCTTGATAGGGTATGTTACAGAAAACAACCCAGGTATGACTCGCCTACGTTTTTCATTAAAAATGAAAATTTGAATTAGGTCTTAAAAACCACAAGAGCTCTTCATAAAATATCGAAATCGACGTTACCAATCTACAAACTGGAAATTACGATCACGTAGGTGCATCCATAATTATTCGAGTGCATAGATCACCAATAGGAGGTCAGATTTCATTTGGATCCTTCAGTTCACGCCAGGAATTTTAGAATAATGGAATAGAGTTTTGCAATTTTGCAAATAATCAATTTTGACAATCATCTGCAGAAGGAAGAGATTTTGCTTTTCAAAATTATAATTTTAATTTTGTTGTAGGCCTAATGATTATCATATATAAACAGGTGCTGCAGTAAAAAATTGTTTTTAAATGGAATAGGCCAAACTGACCATTTGCGAGATTACTATACAAGAACATGTGTACATGTATATAAAGAGTTAAAGCTTGACCCGGATTCGTGATCTACGCCTTAGCATTATTAAATCCTTAGATTCTTATTGACGGAATTCATATTATTTCAAAACTGCAAAGCCCGCAAAAACAATCGTTCATCCTATTTTTTGTCCAATCTTGCGAAGTTTTAGAACATTTTAAACACGGTTGTGATAAATGTCATTAATAAATCAGAAAAAGACTGCGCACTATTTCAATTATTCATTTTTTTATAATGTAGTAGTTCTGCCGTTTAAAAATAGCTTGGATTGAATATAGACTGTGTCAAAAGGGAAGGGTTTCTTACATTGTATACTAGCTAGTAGGCCTACATCTGAAACAATTTTAGAGATAATCGAATCATAAATTTGAAATCGTGTGGGCTATTAATTTTTATAAGAAGTTACAAAACGGTTAGATAAAAAAGCAGGAATTTTTGGAGATAATGTCAAATCCTCTACAGTGACCGAATAATCCTAATGTAAATTAATGATTTTAATATATCTTATGTCAAAGACTTACACACAACCAATGGTAGGTGAACGGTGGAGATAAAATGTCTGCGATATGGTCTAACCACAATCCGCAGTCCCAGCAGAGCGTCAATCATGCGGAGCAATGAATGTCACCCTTTAAATTCACCTTTATTTAAAAACTCTGGAAAGCATATTGAATATTCATTTCGACATAGTTTTTTCTTCAACCAAATACATATTTAACCAAACTTAAAAATTCAAATATGCGTAGACATGTGGAAACCAGTTGTAGACGATATTTGGAACTAATATTGTTTGTCATTTATCTTATAGTTTTGTGCTAACAGTATATTTTGACTGCATAAACGCCAAAATCTCTGAACATTGAAGCCATCTATACATGCATAAGGTTTTACATTTATCTTTTTTCTTATACAATAAAATGTGGTTTTATGTTATACATGTAGTTGAAAAGTAGAGGATGTAAATCTGCCAAGGACCAGTTAACTGACATTTCAGAAATTCGACGCATTGTAATACAAGTTATTTCAGGAAGGCATGGTAAATTGATCCAAATTGTTCGTTCGTGCACCCTGAACATCTATCGGGATGACTGACGTTTATCATTGGCCGAAAATAAAAATCATTTCAACAATAAAACAATGCAAAATTTAAGGTTATCTTACACGCTGATTCTGTGTAAAACTTGTTTCTGGAAATACCGACGTTCACCAGCGCCATAATCTACCTTGAGTTATAACCGGTCAGTTTCACCCACATTTCAAATAACCAGGTTCGAGTCTCACGGCAAGATTTTTTCTTCCCTTGTAAGGCGTGCAATTCTGAATCGGGGGAAATTGTTATTTATTGCACGGCAATCCAAAAACACTTAAACTCGTTTAAAAAGATTTTAGGGATTTCCACTGTCAATTTATTAACGCTTAACTTTCGAAAACGTAAGCACTTTTCGGAGAAGTCTCGAGATGGGTCAGAATCTTAAAATTAGGGAGAAAACCTTGCTTCATAAACCCATTTTAATAATATCATAGCGTTTGGCTATGGTCGTATAAAACCTTTCTCGTGGCTAGTGAAAAATACAAGTGTGCTTTAAAGTTAGTTTTATAACGCATCTTGATGCATCAACGCCTACATAATAACACGCTCATGGCGGTTTTTATTTCAGATAGTTAAAAAAACCACTTACGTACTGATTAGAAAGAAAGAATTCTTTAGATTAATATGAGCCCAAGTTAGATTAATATAACTTTTAAACAATTTAAAAATTTACTAAAATTTCCCCTACTAATAAAGTTAGCTTAAAAGCTTAACGACATCACTAACTATTAATAAAGATCATTTGCGCATATCTTGTGTTATACACAAATCTGTTCACTAGAAATAGAAAATAAATATGAGAAGAAATTGATTCCTTACGATTAAAACGTATGAAATAAAATGTAGTTCAAAAAGGATAAAGACAAAACATTTTATTCGTATATTCATTTAGGGAATTACTTGATATCGATCTGCTAAATAATCAAGAATTCCCAGTGAATTGCTTTATCCTCACTGTTTGTTCGTAGAGTAACAATATAATTATAACACTGTTTGAATAATACTCAAATTCCATATTAGTTTAAGTTCATTATACTTTTTCATGAATTAGCTTTAAGAATAAACTGATTGTGCATATTTTATGGACAAAAACTAGAAAAGGTAAAACTGGACATACGAATTTTTTTTTTAAGTTACTTTTACGAGAATCCTTAACGCTTTTCTCCATTAGTTCACAACCTTAATGTTAGCTGACATTTTTTAAATTTTTAAGATAAGCCGCAATATATTTCCATAATCTAAAAACATGAAGAGAATAATGACGTAATTTTTATTATATTATACATTTTCTTTCTCTGCTGAATCTTACAACAGCATAAACATGTCACGAAAGTTTGTATGACTTGACATAGTTTGATCGGGCATACAATGCAAAGAAGGATTGACAGGGATGTTTTCTGAAAAGGACCCAATCTGTATTTTCCTCGCAGTCAATCTAATGCAGCCCAAATCTTATATGATGGATATGCAGATAATAAATTGGAATCCAAAAGAAATTTCACTTGAAACTACACGCGCACATATTAAACAAGCACAAGGCCGTTGCAATCACGCCTGAATTTCAATCTAATTTTCACGTAAAAAAGACAAGAAAAGAAGTTTCGTACACGGCATCTGGTAGGTATTAAGGATGTGCAAAGTTAAGTAAGATGTATTAAATTTATGTGATATACACTATATGCATGGCAGCGCACCACGCAAATAAATTCAACTGCATGCAACCCTCAAGGAGAGTGGTATCAGAGTAAGTAAACCACAACCTTACAATTTATCCCCGTACATTTAAAGAAATCTTTTGCGAAACCACAGCGTGCAGGTTAAGAGAAACTGATTTCTGGTGTCACTTTCTAGCACGCGAATCTTTTAAGTCGAATAGTGAATGTGAAAGCAACACGAAAAAAGTGAAAAGGATGAAAAATGGATGTAAAAACCCGGAAGTGTTGAAGGACAATAATGCAAGAAAGGTGGATTTTTTTCCAAACAGTTGGGCTGTGTTAATGTCATAAATAAAAATCTTATCACCAAACCATTCAAAACATGAGTGCGCATTACAGGTAATTAGGTCTGCATGTGAACGCTGAAACGGATCGTAGAAAAGTGGATTGCACTGAGAAAAGTAGTATACGGTGGTCAACGAAATCTATACAAGATGCTAACAAGTCACGCTTTTGTCATTCACAAATTGATAACTATTCAACAGGTCAATACGATTATCGTTCTCGGGATATTTAGAGCAAAAAAAATTCTGCATGTTGAGCTGCAAGATAAAAATTGTATTACATACGAAGTGACATAGTTAGTGACATTTCAGCGACATTATAATTAATCCTGTTTTTTGTCGAGGTTTTTCATGGGAAACAATGTCAGACATCATGAGCAAAGAAAATCAAAGATTTTACATGCAGATTTCATCGATGAATATTGTCTATTTAAAGTGGTATCTGCAAGTCATGGAACTCAATCAAATGATTAAAAATTAGCAATTACAGACCATCCTTGTGCTAATCATGTTCTTTGTCGGGAATTAAATCTATAGGGATGTATTTGCGTATTACAGAATAAGAAAGCATTCAGCAATTGGGTTTGCTAGGTGAAAAAAATTGCACTCATTAGAATTGTATCTCAATTTCAAAGAACAATTGCATATCATTATATAAATATACCAACCAGTCTAATTACCATTGCCAAACAGAGCCAATTGTATCTAGACACAGGTACACGTATTAGCATATCGATTGGCAATTTTTAATCATCTCATCAGGATGAAAAACAAGATTTTGTCAATTATTGATTTAAGTGAGGTTGTTACTTTTTAATGAATGGACAATCAAAATGGTTGCGATAAACGTGAATATGGTGAACAAATAAGTTTGTTCCCTTACGAGCATAACTGTGGTGATAAGAATCATAAGCACAATCTGGCATGGTGGTTCCCCAAGTATGTTCATGGACCCCAGGTGGCCATCTACAAAGCATGTCAGGAATCCACGCACATGATTAGCTTTAGTGCTAATACTGTTTAAATCTCTAAAAATGAGGAGATTTCAAGCCATTGAGAAGGGAAGTAGCAAATAATGAAATTATCGTGGTTTTTGGAACAGTAGCGGATGATTTTCGATTGTTAATGAGATAGCCTTTGGGTGATACGTGTACTTGCAAGAATGCAACCTAATCTACCTGTAGAGAGCTCTCAAGAACTAAAACTATATTGAATCATGTGAAATACTGAACGCCGAACTTATGATACTGTAATACATGTATCTTAAGAGGTGCTACATGATGAAACTTTTGCTACAAATCTTTATCAAACCTTTACAAATCAGAAAAGAAATTCTGAAATTTTTCTTAAATTTCGAAAATAACGAGAAAAACAACTTGGTTGTAGGAATGTTGTATACCACAAATTATAGAATTTCTACAAAAATATTGGAATTTTATACGGCTCTCAAATTTGAAAAATTATAATTACATTCAATAACAGTTAAAGTTTTGTGACTTTAGAGTCACATTGAAAATACAAATACATGTATACAGTGTAGTGTTTATTTTATCCACATTATACAATATTTCTTATGTCTCAATACACATTATTTACGTTATTTACATTTGGTTTGTATTATTGCGCAATACGCTCGTAGAAATGCAGTATATTAAAATGAACATTTACATACATTTGCTATAATTTTAATTAATGCATATGCGCTTTGCAAACAAATTATAGTTTGTTTATAGCAAAAAACATTAATGATGAAACGATAGCGAGTGGACAAAATAGTTCGCCTTTCAAATTCTTCTTGTTTATAGATGTATATTTGATCCAGATTTAAGATATAATCAAATTAGAAACAATGGAAATTAATACGGGAAAGATATGTAAATGTGATTTTCGTCTGTTTTATGGGATTGCGTTTTTCTTGATCTAATCGCTAGTTTACGACTGCTGTTATCAAACTCGTAAAAGAACAATTGAAAAAGGATTCAAGTTTTGTTTTCTCACAATTGTCTTTGGAAAAAAAATTGTCCTAAACTAAAGTTCTTTATGCGTTTATTTAGAAATGCATTTATCTTTAAAAAAAAGTTTAGAAGGTGAATCGTCATGGGTATTTAGAGAACCCAGATAAAAAAAACCATAAGCAAACCCCTTCTAAAACCTACATGCATGCAATTTTCATTAAAATGAAAACTCGATGAACATGTAGGCGGGATGGTTTTTTGGCTGAAGCTATAAAACTCGTCTTTTTCATTGGCTTCAAACTCTATAAAACTGATCATTAAGTCTAAACTTACACTTATCGCAAGACTAGTAGCATTTAAAATTTCCAACAACGCATGAACAAGATCTTCTTTCCCAGTTTAATTGCTCCGCATTCACTGTTAGAACCTTGAATGCATAAATGCTCATCAACTTTATTGTAAAGTAGGAGTAAGTGCCTCATTGCATTCATTAATTGGCCTTCGCAAGTTGATGCATGCGCACAATCTTCAACGCATCACGAAACGTTGGTTTGAAATAAGCCTTAAATTGTTCATATTGTACAAGAATATGAACGACTTTTAGGGCAAAAGAGAAAAGGAGTGGAACCGCTAGGCCTCCTTGTTTCAGATGGTTTCATTGCAGGTCTTGGAGGCCATGGTTGAAGGCCATTCGAAACAGACAAGAAATATAATATAATGCATGGGTTTGTTATTTAGAAGACGATCCTTAAATTGATGTCTGAGAAGTCATTTTCATTGTTTTTGAAAACGCATTCGCCGATAATGAAAAACGTGAGGTGAGCGAAGTCAACACGGATAAATTATAATGAATTTGGAAAATATAGGTTAGCATTTGGCACTGAATGCTTTATACGTTGCATTTTTAGGCATGTGCAGTTTATATCTAGGGTGTGAAATGCAGACGGCTAAATTTAAAAAAAAAATAGGCAAGGATCTCCATTCCACTTTCATTAAACACAACGGAAATTGTACATGAGACCTGAATATTTGATTGTTCCAAAATAGGACAAATTTAATGTGGTTTAATATGTTTCATGTGGTCAAATTATTGCGCTGCTGCTGTAATCACCTATTAAAAAACACGCAATTCATCTGTTGAGGACACGTATCCTGCAGTGTCGTCCGTCCGAGGGAAGGACAAGTGAACGATGACGTCATGTCCCAAAAAAATGTTTACGATGAAACCTTTGCAATGTCAAACTTCATCAGGTTATGTAACATTTCGTTCTGAAACATTTTACTACCTATACAGTAATTATAAGAGCTTGCCAATAATACGGGCATACCTGTATAACTGTTTAGAAATGTCTCGCACTATGTCATTTCTATACAGTTGAAGTACAGTAATGCAACTGAAATTATACTGATTATTACATTTACATGTAGACTTGTATAACATTGTAATACTACACAGTACGCATATTGAACGAGCATATGATACGTAGTTGCGCAACAAGTCACAAGTGACACTTAATTGATCTGATGGCGCCAGTAAACTAGAAAAGTTCTCTTTATTCAATGTGACTAAGGTGACTTATAACACAAGTTGGCTTAAAATAAATATATTTAAATAAGAGAATGCGGCTCTAAACATTAAACAGAAATCGCATATAGCCAATGCATATTAAATTCTTTCAATTGGATTATTTGATTTGCCGAGAAGATACAATTTCACGAACGTAGGCTACAAGTAATTCTTAATTTCAAACGACTATAGTGCTGTGTGGTTGCTTTTCAATTAAGAAATTAGCGTTGTAAGGCAATGTAAGGCATTAATCGAGGAATGTATTTAATTGTTCTATCATGGAAACGTTTTTTACCGGCAGATTGTCCATGAATTTAGAAACAATTTACATAAATACTTTTTTCGTAGTAGTCATGATGCTTTAATTACAAACGGCACGTATTGGAGTCTTTCATGAAAATATACATAGCAGTAATTTGAAAATTATAAGGGTTGTTTTTCACTGAATCCCTAAAGCCTAATTTCAGAAGAACCAAGCCTGGTTTAGGTCGTTATAATTAATGGCTGGACCATTAGCTTTATGAACCGGCTCGGGGATGAAAAGGGAAAGACATTACTCATAAGGATGCAAATTTTGTTGATGTCTTACACGCTTTCCACTAACCCATTGTATTCCTCGAATTATTAATAACGCTGTTAGCCTGTTCCAGATAAATTACAATAGTCGTTAATTTAAATCGTATTTCCCGGTATGAAATGAAGATTGAAAGCAATCACGACACTAGACGAGGATTCCGCGCAACTTAACAAACTGGTTTATAAAACTGGTCATGCGTTGGCCTATAAACAAGAAGGCCTCCTGCCGGAAAACATTGTAACTAATCAAGAAGCACCTTCATCGCAACATTTATAAAGGCGCTTTAGATATTTGCTTTCTCAAGATTAAAAACTGCACGACATTTGGTATAGAAATTTGGCGCCACTTAAAAACACGTAACCTCTTTCGAAAGGTTTTCGAGCAATTTATGAAACTATAACAGCGCTTTGACTTTTGCCAGCGAGGATAAACCGCAATTTTTGAAACGCAATCAAAACATTTTTTACACATTTCAATGCAGTACTTTTAGTTAGAAATAAGGCAACAACAGGGGAACTCAGACTGGCTGAGACTGCAACTTAACGAATGGCACTTTTGGAAGTCGTAAACTTACGTGTGTAAAAGGATTGCATTAATTGGTAAAAAAAATTACATTTATAACGGTTCTGTTTCCATATGAATAACCCCTAGTACCATAGTATCGCTAGATATTCGTAAATAACACATACAATTAGGTTGAAAATTGTATCGCAATTTATTTTAGTAAAATCTTACTGTTGGATTTTAAAATTTATCATACTCATAAACTGTATCTCGATCAATTACTACATTAATTATATACTTATATATTTCGACAAGAATGTCGATTGGAGCGGTGTCAACACATTTATTTTAATTACATTGTTTATATCTAATATATAAAATAGAAAACGTGTGATCGTGTGGTCGTGTGGGTGGTGGTGTGGTCGTGTGGTCGTGTGGGTGGACATTCAAAATGGTCGTGCGTGTGGTTTAGGGGCCATTCAAAAAGGACGTTTGTGTGT
>JAQGBX010000562.1:0-33915 GCA_034698745.1 Megaphyllum sjaelandicum | reverse complement strand
TCTTGGTTTTCCGAGTTCAAATTTTCCACATTTTCCGAGGACAAAATTGCGCTATTTCTCACTTTTTCCGAGCACAACTTTTCAACATTTTCCGAATACAATTTTTTTTAAATTTAAAAATTTCTTTGTAAATTAAAAAAAAATATTTTCCAGTGTCAATTTTGGAAAATTTCAATTTTTAACGTTATTGGTCAGGGAAATTTTTTTGAAACCTGGAAAAGTCAGGGAAAAGCCAGGGAAGTTAAAAATGAAATTTCTGGGGGAACCCTGTATAAAATTTATTATGGTGTTCATTAATATGCTATGCACTTTAGAAAACAAAACAGTGTTATCGTTTTTATTTTGTATGCACATTTTTATTTTCAGCTTAGAACTTGAGGCTAATGGGTTCCTAGATAATTATCACAGCAAGAACTTTGAAAGTGACGTAGGCTACTGTATTCCTGAAACTGATCAGCAGTGGTCCCAGTATTCTCCAGATGTAAGTAAATACAGAATTATAGCAACTTTAACATACTGTTTTTCGTTTATCATGGTTACTAATTCTTAAAATGTAACAATGTCAGTGTATAAGAAAAATTGTTCCTATTGTCTTCAATTGACATTTTTATAAAGACGTTTTATGAATTGTAGGTCAAACCATCTACAATAATTTCAATTTTTATAGAAGCTACTGTAGCTATCATAGGAAATACTTTAGTCTATGGTTAATTATTGATAATAATGGTTGTGATAAGTGATTTAACTTCATCAGGAGCCGGAAAAAGAGCATAGTCTAAATTTGTAAACTTGGCATATAACAAATTTGTACATTCTAAAGGAGGGGGGATGGGTTATATCAATTTGTTGTGTAACTTCATCAATTGCTTATGATGGAAAATGTCATGAGTATTGATAATCTTTAATAATAATCTATATAAATAAAAATGTAAATCTCGATCTGTGTTTAATCCCGTATCTACCAAGGTTTTTCACCGATTGCTTTAAAATTTTCACAGGACATTGCCTTCGAATGCGCGCAGGTTTTCGTAAACCTATTATTTAGATGTCACACCTGTGGCAGCTACAAACGTGCTTTTTTGAATTCAAATACAACTTTGTGACACCACTGTACTACGCCATCTGTTGGCCGTATATCACGCGCTATACTAATGATTTCAAGATTCCAAGCCGTGTGCCGTTGCACGTGGCTGCACGAGGGATAGTAGGGATCACTTAGAAGAGATGATACCGGGGGGGGGGGCTTAAATAGGGATTTGGAAGAGATGATACCGGGGGGGGGGCCTGAAATAGAGACTTGAAAGAGATGTTACAGAGAGGGGACGAAGATCTGAAATAGGGACTTAAAAGAGATGATACTGAGGTAGGGGGCCTGAAATAGGGACTTGGAAGAGATAATATGGGGGGAGGGGGGCAAGGAGATATCAAACAGGAATTAGACTGAGCCACAGCAACACGTGGCTGGGCACAGCTAATAATAATAATAATATAACAGTCTAAGCTAAAGCTACAATAGCTTGTTGCCGGCAGTACATTAGCCAGGGAACATGACACTGTCCAGCCTGTTTTTGAATGTATTTATGCTGTTGCAATTTGCAGACACTATCTAGCAAGCGGTTCCAGGCATCCGGACATTGTGACTAAAGAAGAATTTCCTTAGGTCAATACGAGCTCCTGGCTTGAGCATGGCCAGATCGTGCCCACACGTAGCACCTTGCCTAAAAGCAAAGTAATCATGGCAGTGAACATCGGGATGCCCTTTGATATTTTTGAATGCATCAATGAGCATTCCACGAGTTCTCCTTTCAAACAGGGAAGTCAACTTTAAGTGCTTAAGTCTATCTTCATAAGAGAGCCGACCCAATCTTGTTAGATGCCTTGTGGCCAATCGTTGAACACTTTCCAGTCGAAGCCTGTCCCTCTGTAGCCATGGATTCCAGGTAGAACTAGAAAACTCCAATCCTTGCCGAATTAACATAGTGTACAGCCTCTTAAAGTTGGTTGGGTTAGGTTTGGGAAGGTTCCTCGCAAGAAAGGCCGCACACCGCTTTCCCGACGAAGCAGCAATGTTACACTGGGCAGTGACACCCAGATTGCTACTCACTAGAATACCCAAGTCATGCTCCTCTGTAACCACATGCATGAGGCTATTATCCAATAAATAGCTGTGCCTTTTGTTGGTACTACCCAGATGCATGACTTTACATTTCAAGCCATTTAGCTCCATAAGCCGCTGGACATTCCATGCACTGAGTTTTTTGTCATCCCTCTGCAATGCAACACTGTTAGCATCGTTCAACACTTCACGGACATTTTTATATCGACTGCAAACGTAATCACAGTTGACTCTATCCCACTGTGTGCTCGTATATATATAATGAGAACAGAAGAGGCCCCAAACAGGACCCTTGAGGGTGTTTCCTCTCTGATCCACAGCCAACAACAACAACAACACGCTGAGAGCGGTCCGATAGGAAGGTTGCGATCCAATTAACGAATGGCACCGGCAAACCAAGCCTGTGATTCACAGTGTCGAACGCTCGCGAAAAGTCAAAAAAGATGATATCAACCGGCTTGCTTGCATTAAGACTGAGTCCAGTCCTGCCTTGCAGACACAAGGTTGGGGGATCACCAACAGCCCCTGACAAATCCATGCTAAAGAAGGGTCATTGAAGCCAAGGTCATGGAGAATGGTAAGAAGCCAGCTATGAATGACTTTCTCACAAATTTTGGCCACAATGCAGGTCAAACTAGCATGGCGATAATTCTGTGGATCCACTTTACTTTACTTTTTGAGTATAGGCGCAATATTGGCTTGCTTCCAAACATCAGGGAGCACACCTTCGTTAATGGATCTCTCAATGATAGCTGATATTGGGTGCGACAGAGCCAGTGCACATTTCTGCAAGAAGAATGGAGTGAGTCCATCGGGCCCACCAGTCTTACTCCCATTTAGAGCATCCAACAGCGTGTGTTTTTCTTCTGGGGGGACTCTGGTGTATTCACAAGGACCGTATAGCTCTGGAGTATCATTGTCGTCGATCTTAAACACTGGCAAATGTGCTTCCCAACATTCTGGCTACCTCGATAGGGTTAGAAGCAATGTTCATCCCACTCTAAAGGAGGACGACTGACCCCTTTTATTACATCTCCTTTAAAAGAAGATGAATAATTCAAATTATCTAATTACACATGCAATGTGAAATATCTTATATCATTTAAGCATGTTCCACATTATGTGCTAATAAATGTCGCAATTTGAAACTTACAAAGAGCT
Source organism: Megaphyllum sjaelandicum (assembly GCA_034698745.1). NCBI lineage: Eukaryota > Metazoa > Arthropoda > Diplopoda > Julida > Julidae > Megaphyllum > Megaphyllum sjaelandicum. Next base: position 30,638 of record JAQGBX010000562.1, on the reverse strand, counting down.
GTCAAAAAGAAATACATATAGGGTTTCGACTGAACGACTAAGGGTAAATAGCTCTTGTAAACTGCAGATGCTCCAAATATGGTTAGAGGAGGATATGTGAACGGGGATGTAAAGGGGATGCCATACCTGACCTAACCTGGTAGCCATCCTCTAAGGTGACTTCACTAGTCACAAACCTGTGAATAACTAAACCAGAAACATGACAACATTACTTAATGTTATCAAGGTTGCCTATGCAATGTTGCATTCGAGAAAATCTGTACTGTATCTACCATTGCAGCCTTGTGAAAGTCAAAGAGGGTGACCACATCAAAGATACACCATTTAGCATGCTGTGGTCGCACAATTCCTAACGTCATCTAAGCTTAGCAGAGACGTGCAAAATTCCTTTTCCTTTAAATATCCTCTTGGGTGTAACATCTGGTGACTGGGCAGGTCAGTGTATTGATCCAAAGAGACCCATTCATTGTTTCTTAAATATGTTATGCAAGAAATATGATAATGCATTTTTGAGCTGGAATCAAGTCTTCTGAAGATACTGATGAGGCAAGTTGTCAGCCCAATTGCTGAGTTTTTAGTATCTCACGATGCAATATGGAAAAAGAACGACCAGACTTCATTTATTCCACAACCAGATACTGCTGCACTACTCAGCACCTTGACGCAATTCATCTTCTTCAGGAGCAAGCACGCAATTTATAAAGATAGTAGAAAATTAAGCTTTTTAGAGCCGAATCCTTCATAAAACCTAAAAAACGCCATAAAACAGTTGCAATTTGGGGACTGATAGTCAAGTGAATCATGATGCAATTTGTATAGTTTTTTTCTGAATTTTTAAAACTCTACAATTTGCATCAGTACCCCCAGACAATATCCTAATTTCACTCATTTCTAACCCAAATTTCTTTCTTGTCATGGCACCAGCTCATGTTACACCAAAGGGGGGAGTTCTCACTCGGACTGACAAGGCAGCAAGTGATAATGCTGCCATTGGAAGGAAGATCAGGGAGCTCAGGGAACTTGTCCAGAGCTTGATGACCTCCCGACTTAAGGTAGTGTGTGGTGCTGGCTGCTAGACTGATTTCGAGCTTTTCCCCGGGGTTGTCATAGTGGATGCGGCTGTGGGGGGGATTGCTCCTTTCGGAACCAGTCTTCCCAAACAAATGCGATTTAAGGTGAAGTTCCCTGGATGGTGGTGGGAAAGCGTAAAGGGTCCCGGAGGTCTTATGGGAGATTGCAGGCGGCTGGACCTCGGCAGCATCGTGGGAGGCAGTCTGTTGGCTCTAGTACCCCTGGCACTACGGTTGGAAACCGCTTCAGTGTACTGGAAGAGACAGGAGAGCTGTCTCAACCAGTTACTGATGTATCGCCTTAAACTGCTCCACCTCCTGAAGTACACTTGAAGTACACTAGTCCGTGGCGTGAGGATCGGCAGGCCTGGAAAGGCAACAACGTGGTGCTACCCTGGCACCCATGTTGAGCAAATAACCACTCGGGTAAAGGCTGAGTTGTCAAAAGCCAGCTCTAAACCTGTAGTGGTGGTGCATGCAGGTACTAACAACGTCCGTCTAGACTCCTCCAAAGGTTTGCTGAGCGCATTTGGCATATATTTAGAGAAGATTCGTCGCATCTGGCCGGGGTCAGGTATTGTGATTTTGTCAATTCTGCCCCGGTTTGATGGCGGGCTCCCCAGCTATCCCCTTGGACAGTTTACACAACAGATCTCTCTTATCTGTCATAAGGAGCGCCTCACTCTTGCAGATGCTCCTCATGATCTGTTGCGTGATCCTGAGCGGTATATGTCATGAGTGATGGTGTACACTTTAATGCTGAGGGTAAAACAGTTCTAGGTTCGGTACTGGTTAGAGCTGTGGGCCGTATGAACCAGGGAACTACTAAATTCTAAAAAGGGGGACTTTCCTAAAACTGATATTAGTACTGCAAAGTCATCAAGCTTAAAAATAATTACTCTTAACTGCCGAAGTATAAAAAATAAAACAATACAATTTAGAGAACTACATGTAGTATCATCTTTGGTTCTGAATCATGGCTCACTCCTGAGCACTCTACAGCAGAATTCTTTCCCGGCAGCTTAACTGTTTACCACAGAGATAAAACTGATGGGTAAAGAGGAGTATTTATTGCACATGCAAAAGATATTTACTCGACAAGGGTTACTGAGCTTGAATCGGACTGCGAGCTAGTAATAAGCAGCATGTACCTTGAAAAGGAGCAGAAAGTATAGTTATTTTCCTTTTACCGGCCAAACGACCTTCCTAAGCACATAGATGAATTTATTCGAGCTCTTCAGGCAGTTTATGTTAAAAATAAAGACCTTATAATTATTATTGGGGGTAACTTTAATTTTACAGGGATTAACTGGGATAATTATGCACACACGCCTTCCACCCCCTATCCTATAAGCTCTCGAAAATTTTTGGATATTCTTACTGAGCACTCTCTAGAGCAACTCAACTAAGCTCCAACACGTGGCACTAGTATACTAGAACTGCTTATTACCAATAGACCTGATAGTGTATTGAGTATTAAGACTGACTTAGGCATAGGCAAGCTGCCATAGCAAATTCTAGTGTGGATAATAAATGGGAGCAGTTTAAAACCACGTTAACCAGTGGTTTGGATCTTTTTGTCCCTAAAATGTTAGTCAGCTCCAACAATGAACCATTGTGGTACACAACTGAAATTTGCCGAATCCTCAGACAGCAACGAATAGTTAGGAACAAGCTGCGGCTTGGAGTGAACACTACGTTAAAAGCAAAATTTACTAAAGTACAATCAGAGCCTAAAAAACCGCTTTCTAAAACGCATTTAGAGTTTATAAATAGAATCTTAGGAACTTCACTTAAGTCTAATCCTAAATTTTTTTGGAAATATGTCAAATCCTTGAAATAATAATGCTGTTAATGTCCTGATTAACAGTAACAAACAAGCTGGTATTAGTGAAACAGATACTGCCAGCATGCTTTCCAATTTCAAAGCGTGTTTACTATCGAGGATATTCGTTGCTGATCTTCCTAAGCTAACGGACAATCTAATGCCAAAAATAGTGGTTAGTAAACGTGGAGTGCTTTATCTTCTTTTATCCCTTAATGAAAATAAACCATCAGGACCGGACCAACTCTCACTTAGTTCTAAAATAATTATCCCACGAAATAACTCCATTCCTAACTGACCTGTTTCAACATTCTTTTGTTTCTGGAACAGTTCCACAGGAATAAAAGGATGCATGCATCTGTCCCATTTTTAAATCTGGTTCCGAGTTGGTTCCAGCCAATTATCGCCCCATATCTCTGACTTCTGTACTTTGTAAGATGTTGGAGCACATAATCTATACAAATATCATGAACCATTTAAGTAGACATGCACTGATCACTGATACATAGCATGGTTTTAGAAAGGGTCCATCTTGCGAAACCCAGTTGGCTTTATTTGCACATTTGCACATCGCAACAAAGCATTTAATACTGTTCCTCACCAAAAATTACTGCACAAATTTTAAAACCTTTGGTCTTAATGAATGCACTCTATTGTGGATAAAGTCCTTTTTGTCAAATCGAAGACAAAAGATTGTTATAGATGGAAATGAATCTAGTTGGGTTGATGTACAATCTGGGGTACTACAGGGCATGTGTTTTAGGTCCTCTACTGTTGCTGTTATTTATCAACGATCTTCCAAATATTCTTTTTTGTAAATCCAAATTTTCTGCTTAGGATTCTGCACTATATAATGAGGTAAGAGTTGAGGGTTCATCTGTCTTGCCAAGGGACCTTGACATCTTATCCAACTTGTGTGATACATGGCAGCTCAAGCTCAATAAGGAGAAGTGTTTGGACATGAGGATCTCCCATAAAAGGGCTAAAATCACACCTACGTACAATCTAAGAGGGGTTTCTTTGAATAATGTTTCGAGCATAGAGTACCTCGGGATCACCATCACGGAAATAAAATGTGCTGGGGTGCACATATTGACAAAATTACTGGCACAGCAAATCAACGCCTTAGATTCGTCCAAAGAATCTTCAGGAATTGCCCTAAAAATGTTAAAGAGATTGGATACGTGTCGTTAGTCCGACCTCTTCTTGAGTATTGCTCTATTACATGTACTCTCCTTAATTTATCAATTTTCTTTGCCGGCCAGATGCATAGCAAAGGATGAGGCAAGCCTATTTCTTAAAACTTCACAAGAGAGTTGTTAATTCTTACAAATCTTGTTCCTAATTTTTATAACGCATATACATGTATATTTAAAAAGTATAGTCTAGTACTCTAGTAAAATGATTGTGGACTGCTCTATCCCAGCAAAACTTTCACGTGCATCAAAAGCCGTACTTGACTATAAGGCGAAACAATATGGGGTGACAACATCAGATGACACGTTGAATAAATCTTTAGGAAAGGTAATTTAGTTTGCTGGTGTGGAAATACATTTTACAAAAACCATTCATACTAATATTAAATAAAATTAAGAACTGTTACTAATGCTGTTCTTGCATCGTAGTTTTCATTTGTTTCACACTATACCAACAATTTGATTATTTTATTTGAATTAAATGCATACAATAAATAACCATTTGTATGAGCCACGTTGTGTATCGTTGAATAGTAAGCTACTCAATGTAAGAAAACACTACAAATCACTGCACATGATTTCGTCACCTGGGTAACTGCCTGCAGTGTTAATCTGGATGAACAAGTTAACTATAATCGCACTATAGTTGTAGATTATTTGCTCGTTTGTGTATTCATAACCCGCTATCATGTTCGCCATGTGTGACGAACCTACAGTGTACTAACTACCAGGTATGGTTCATGAGTTTTCATATTGTTATTAAAACATGCGTATAATATGAATTCTCTATCATGGAAACATATTACCATGTAAAAGCTCAATAAAACGCAAGAATAAAATGTAGTACCATGCAATTCGAATGCCATCAATATCACTTCTATTTTTGCAGTCTTTACTTCTCATGTAAATTTAATAATGTCCTTACAAGACAGTGTGTCACATTTTTAGGCCCCTCTATAATATCATCCACGGCATCAGCTAGCTAAAATATGATTTTGCGACTCCAAAATATGTACAAATAAAACAAAAATTTAAAATAGGAAGTTGTCGAGCTTCGAAACGTTGGTGCATTGGAGGTGTCATTTATCAATCGCAAAGTTACAGTTGATATGTACAAATAAGTAAAAATATTTTCATACTGATATTCGGAAAGGAAAAGCTTGAAAGGAAGGCTAGGCAGGAAAGCTAGCTTTAGTTGAGTAGAAAAACATTAAATGTATATCTATAACGGTTAATATTTTAGACCGGTACAAACCAATTAGAACGTGACGTGCAATGTATAGCAGGCAATACATTGTATGCACTGTTCCGGAATGCCTCAATTAAATGTCACTAAATATTTAGCCATGGTTTTTCAGCAATCAGCTAGTATAACCTTACAATGACAATTTCTTATAAAAAAAAAATTGCGTCTGTTTTTTATTACTTTAGTTCGAATAGAGGAGAAAGTGCGTTTACGAAGAATATATCAAGGTATAGGCATTAAAACAAGCGGTTGTTGCAAGCAGCGAGCCTTTCGGATCGAGAAGAATTGGGTTCTGTCGAGGTGTAAAATCCAATTTAAACGAGTCTCAATATAATGACATTTAGATCCCTTTATTTATTATGTGACTGTAAAGTGACTTAAACTTGACCATTATTTGAAACATGTTAGTTAATCCTGAGATTAATCAACTTCCCGGATACATGTGCAGTTCAGAAACATGATACAAATTGAATTGCCAATTACCATCATTCACGTCCATTACATTACCACCTTACACGATCAGTTTGACTGAGAATATTTTTTGCTTCATTATAGCGCTCAATTTTCCAATGTTAGTATAGAAACACGTGTCTTGTCAGAACGGACTTTCGTACTGTTAAATCTTAAAAAGGTACATGTATACTAACAGTATTATTTAACAATCCTCTTAGCAACAATATTCATCCTCTTAGCAGTTTGAATCCGGCATGACATTCATTGTAGAAAATTTGGTATGATCTACAGTATGATGAGGGTCTTAAATTTAAGAATGGAACGTCGCATATTCAATTCAATAATTCAGCAACCTTCAGATTGCATATACATAAATTCAACATTCTAGAATGAGGAGAGTTTGGTGGAATTAATCCATCAAATTTGTTACAGGATTATTCAGATTGTCTCTAATGATTCTCAAACCTTGCAAATATCACAGAGGAGTTCTAAAAATTTTATCGGTCAAATATTGTAAAAGTGTGATTCAAGGACTGTAATGTGTCCAACTTCAAGGTAAGTATTACACGCCGTCTCTTACAGACACTGATTTTATTTCACTGTATTTCAGATTTGTTCTTCCATAGTTCGTTACAGATCAAAGCGTTAATTCTCCAGTACCAGACCTGGAAGCCCTCGTTTGAGCTATCGGAAAATAAAGAAAACGATTGGCTACCATCTTCCCTTATTATACAATGTACATGTATATACATACAATAACTCGTTTTCTTAATTTTTAAGAATGATATATGCTAAAATACATATATTTTGCTCTATACTCGTAAATAATGCATGTTTTATATAGTGTAAATTATAATATTAAAATGAATAACGCCAGCACAAAGCTACTTGTTGAGAATTATATTTTCTATTGATAAATTGATACTACTGTTGAATATCATTGTTTTTGAGATTATATTCCTTTCTAGTGGATTTTCACTAGATGTGGAAAATAAATATATTCATAGGGTAGCACACTACGTACTGGTTAAAATGCAGCAAACACGCCATTAAAATATTGCGTCAAAAATACAACACGATGCAACTTCATATACTTTTGTATATAAGGTGAGCACAGAGATAGTGAAAATTGTTTCATCCATCAACGCATGTACACTGTAAACAAAATGCAGTTCAACCGCACGTCTATATGTTCGTAAAACGTTTAAGACTTGCCAATCACTTAGTTTGTCTAAATGCATGCTTTGCATGCACTTCTATACTTCAATGCAGTTTTTCTGCTACACTTATTTAAATCTGGGAAAATACGGTAAATATTGATAAAATAAACAAAACACATGTCCACATGCCAAGGAAAAAACATTAAGCCTATCATCATGAAGCTACTAGCTGTACATTACGCATATACTGTATACATGTACATATGTACTAACTGTAATGTACAATTAAACTACTGATTCGTTAAAAAAACACAGACACCTACTATACAGTATGTTCAACGAAATTAACGAAAATGTTTCTCAAAACACACAAAATCATTTAAGATTTACTAAAAGCGTGATTTGCTAAAACAAAAAAATGCACTTCCGCCACTACATGTTACGTAAACACACATATAAAGTTATCAATGATGTAAGCTCACACAATTACATAAGACGCGTGGAAGTTTTATAGAATAATAGCCTCGAGGTTCATTAACGAATCAAGGAAAAACGAACAAGTAAAAGTCTGACAGCCAATGATTCTTTTGTAACGAGGAAAAACGGACAAAATTAAAAACATAATAATAATATACAGATCGTAAATAGCAATCAAAAACGATAGTATAAAATCACAGCTGTTTTTATCAATTTTATCATTCGCTTTGTTTGGGAGCATCAAACGTCAAAATGAGACAACTTAAGTTCGTCTTCCTAATCGCTTTATACAGTTACTGTAGCTTAGCACAGGTAATTAGATTTCAATAATTAATTCATTACTGCTTATCTGGAAAATGTAAATATAGAAGATTCCTCTAAGAAATCCTCCATAGCATTGTAGGTTTCCAAAAAAAATGTCTTTACTTTCTAAGGGCGGGTGACTATAGACTCCGAAAGAATGCAGATATTGCTTAACTTTTGAATCAATATGTCCGTAATGGTGCACGCTTTTGTACCAGCAACAAAACCATGGAACTTATTCTCGAAAACTGGGAAAGAAGTAATCACGTTTCACTGCAAAATGCATTTTTTTAAACCTAAAATTATGCTGCACATCTGAAATGAGATGCACAACTTAATTTATTTTCTTTGCAGGCCAGATGTATTACAGATGATGAGGCAAGCCTATTTCTGAATTACTTTACAAGAGAATTGTTAATTCTAGCAAAGCTCGTTCCTAATTTTCATACTGGATGTATATTTAAAAAATGTAGTCTGATAAAATGTATATGGATTGCGCCGAACGCGAATCGCCGGGGATTAGTGCTATCCCAGCAAAATTGTCACGAGTTAACGAAGCCGTAAATGAATATAATGCAAAACAATTCGGGGCGAAGTACACATCAGATTATATACCGAGTGAATCCATGGATAAGGTAACTATAGTAGTTTGCTGGTGTGCAAATATATAAAAAAAATATATTCATACTAATATGCGGAACAGATTAAGAACAATTAAAAATTATACATTGCTGTTCTTGGACAGTTCCTTATCGTTTTCCTTAGTTTCAAACCATAGAATCAATCTGATTATTTTGTTTGGACTAAAAGCATAAATAACAATTCGTTTGAGCCAATTTGTATATCGTCACCATAGAATAATTGACACAGTCTGAGTCAATTTGGATAAATAACTTAACTATACATAACCTCGCTATACTGTTATAGATTATTTGCTCGTTTTCTGTATTCATAATTCCACTATCCTTCTCCAAACCCAAACAGATTGCAAAGGTGATTGCCAATTGCACGGCTACCAAGTTATCCGAGGTAGGTTTTAAATACATCGTGCACGTACAATTCAAATACATGTATTTCCTCTAAAGAAGAAATACAACAAATTCTTACAACTTTGTCAGGAGAGTCCAGAATTAGAAAAAAATATGGGACTTGTGTAACGAGCGCACTAATTATCAGGTATGGTTCATGAGTTTTCATATTGTTAAGAAAACCTGCATAATATAAATTCTCTGTCATGAGAACATATTAATTAACATGCATGTATAAACCCAATAACCGCAAGAATAAAATTTAGTACACCAACTAAATTCTCCAGTATTCTCGAATTCTCCAGTAAATTTAATAAAGTGCATACAGGGTGTGGCATATTTTTTGGCATCTCGAATATTATCCATTCAGCATAAGCTAGCTAAGTTCTGATTGCTCGACTCTAAAATATTAACATGTAAAAATAATCAAAAATTTCAAATAGGAAATTGTGAGCGTCCAAACGTTAGAGTAATATGTACATTTGAGCCAGGCTAATCCTAAAAAAAATGCAGACTATTGAATTTTTACATGATTTTAAAAAGGCTTTAGAATGAAAATATACAAAATTGCGTTTACTTTTATTAGCCGTAATCAAGAAATGCCGTAGCTTGACGTAGATGGGAAACTTAATGTAGATGTATAGACAAAGTAACAGCCTACAGCATTTCCTGAGTAACGTTTTTATATCTAAAGGTCAATATTTTAGAACGGTACAAAACGAGAACGTGACGTGCTTTGTAACAGCTGTATGCTTTCTTGAAGCCTCAAATGTCTGAAAATGTTTATCTTTCAAAGGCAGATTTCACTTAACTTTTGCCATGTTACCTATACGTTAGAAAGGGGCATGTAATGTTCACCATGCATGCAGTTGACAGTTCAGTGATATTGTTCAGGCAAACAGACGTGATAAGCTTGTGCAACTGCATGCTTTGCAGTCCCACGAATTTTTGCAATGTTTATCAGCAATCAGCTGCTTTACAATGACAATTTTTTTAAAAACTTTCGTTTGCTTTTCATTACTTTAGTTCGAATTGAGGAAAAAGTGCGTTAACGAAGAATATGAAAAGGTATATAGGCATTAAAATAAGAGGGGTTAATTGTTGCAAGCAGCGAGACATCCATGGAGTGAAGAAATTGTGTTATGCCGATTTGTGTATCCAATTTAACGAGTTTTTAATTTAATGGCTTTTGGGCCTTTTATTTATTATGCGACTAAAGTGACCTCAATGTGAGCATGATTTAAACATTTTTTTCTGGCATGACATTTATAGTATGCACTTATGGATAAAACTGGTGTATGACAAGGGTCTTTAATTTAAGCATGAGACGTATTCAATAATTCAATAATAATTCAATTCAATAATTCAGTACCCCTCATACTGCGTGCAGGAATGGAACATGATAGAATAAGGGAGGGTTAGTGGATTTAATCAAATTTGTTATAGGATGATTGACCTTAATTAATCTCAATCCTCGTCAAATCATACATGAGTTTGAAAAATTGTGTTGGTATTGTAAAAGTGGGATTCACGGACTGCATGCGATGTGTCCAACTTCAATGCAACATTTTTTCGTCATTTTCGTCATTTTTATCAGACATTGATTTTATTTTACTGTATTTCAGATTTGTCCTTCCATTGTTGGTGACAGATCAAAGCGTTCACCAGTCTCCCACATGGAAGAACTTATGTGGGCTATCGGAAAATGAAGAATACGATTATCTAACATTTTCCCCTATTATAAAATGTACTGTACATGCATAGCCTATACCCGTTTTCTGCATTTTGAAGTATGATAAGCTAAAATGAATATGTTATGTTCTACTTGTAGATAAGGTTTAATGTTTTATGTAATTTAGTACACCTGTATATTAAAATGAATACTAAAATATGTCCGCAAAAAGCTATTTGTTGAGAATTATTTTCTCTGATATGAAAAGTGATATTGATGCCGTTGAATATTTCTACAACAGTACTGTCATAATAATAATAAAAGCTTTATTCCTGAATGGAAACAGATATAGAATTGATCACTATACAGGAAATCATTTAAATCTACCCCATACACATGTCACAAAAACTCAATACCTATGTCCCAAGAGATAATTTGGGCTGTGTGTGACGAGCGGACTAACTATCAGGTATGGTTCATCAGATTTCATATTATCATGAAAATTTGCATATCTGAATTCTCTGTCATGGGAACATATAACCATGTACAGTATAAACCCAATAACCGCAAAATGAAATTTACTACGTCAATTAGAATGACGTCCATCGATTTCACTGATAGTTTTGAATTCTAATATTATACAGTAAATTTAATAATGTTCATATTTTAGGCCCCTGGAATATACGGCATAAGCTAGCTAAAATCTGATTCTGCGACTCTAAAATATCAATTTGTAAAAATACAATAAAAATTTCAAATTGGAAGTTGTCGATGTCGTGTAATGATGTGTGCATTTAAAATATCATTATAGCTTTTGCAAAGTCACAGTTTGATAAGTACAAATGCTTGGCAGGAAAGCTATAGCTATAAATGAGTATAGCTAAACAGTGAATAACCTGGCTATAGCTAAACAGTGGTCCAAATGCTTTTCCAATAAAAATGCAGTCTTATGAATTTTTTCAACGATGGTTTACAATGAAGATTGAAAAAAATAAGTTTACGTTTTTTTATTATATTTAACGGTTAATATTTTAGAATGGTACAAACCGAGAACGTCACGCACAATACGCGAACTGTATTCAAATGGATGCCTCAAGTGTTACTAAATATTTGCACGTTTCTTTGCAGAACAATTTTACTTAGCTGTTGCCAAGTTACCAACGTTCATGTAGTTGATAGTTCAATGATATCATTCAGCGGTTTCAGCCTAAAGCCATAATAAAAGCTTGTTCAGATGCTAATTTGCATATCAAAAACTTACGTTTGCTTTTTATTGCTTTAGTTCGATTTTGAGAGAAAGTGCTCTCGGGGAGAATATGAAAAGGTATAGGCATTAAAATAAGATGAGCTGCGAGTTTTCAGTAAATAAATTCTGCAGTGGAGACCATTCAATTTACACGTGTTTCAATTTAAAGTCATTTAGGACCCAATCATTCGACTAAGGTGACTTTAATTTGAGCGTTATTCAAATACATTTGTGAAACCTGGGGAAAAAATTAAACACTTTAAACTTAGCTAATTTGCTCCATCCATCACTGCATGTAAAAAAATGCAGTTACATGTAATCCGTTTTACGTTCGCAAGACGTTTAAGACTTGTTACACTTAATTCCATCTGAGAAAATAAACAAAACAAGTCCTCAAACAGAAAGACACAAAGCCTATCATCATGGAGCTACGTTACTCTACAATGTACATTATGCATATGAATTTACGTAAAATCGTATAATCAATACAGACACATACAGAACATAACATACTATACAGTATATGTTGAACAACTCACTGATTAGTAAAGTTGACATTAATGCAAGTGTTAATTAACTGCCTACATGGCGAAAATATTTCCCAAAACGCACAAATAATTACTGTATTTAATGTACTAAAAGCCTGATTTGCTAAAAATGCACTTATGCCACTGCATGTTACTTAAACATATATATAAAGTTGTCACTGATGTAAGAAACCAAAAGATTTCTTGGAAGGCCCATACAATTTTAAGACGTGTGGAAGTTTTATTGCCTATAATAGCCTCGAGGTTCATCACCGAATCAAGGAAAAACGAATAAGTTAAAGTCTGACAGCCAATGATTTTTATGTGACGAGGAAAAATGGACAAAACTGAAAACAATAATAATGCATCGATCGTAGATGCAATTAAACTAATAAGCTGCAATAAAAACGTGCACTAGCTTCATTTATTGAAGCATTAGATGGTATAAAATCACATGTTGCAGCTGTTTTTACCAATTTTACCATTTGCTTTGTTTGGGAGCATCCAACGTCAAAATGAGACAACTAACGATCGTCTTCATAATCGCTTTATCCAGCTACTGCGGCTTAGCAAAGGTAAAAAGATTTTAAGAATTAATTCAGTACATGTATCCTGCATGCATATTTTGAAAATGTAAACAGATTTCTCATTGAAATCCTACATTATATAGCATTATAGTTTCCAAAAAAAAAATTGTCCTTAATACTTTCTAAGGGCGGTTGACGATTCCGAAAGTAAGCCATGGCAGCTATACAGTGTACAGTAATGATATTGCACAACAGTACCTTGCACATTTCACAATGAGGTGTGAAGTTTTGGGGGAAATTTAGGTCAACTTTATATTTTGAGAAACTTAAAATAAAAGGATTAAAATATAATAAAATCCAGAGACAGTATCTGGTATCATTGTGAACTCATTTTGGGCATATTGATTCAGTTGAATATCATAATTTTTGAGATTATGACATTTTAGTGCATTTTCACGAAAATTTAATAATAGCACACCATATAGTTGATGTTTTTAGATGTGGAAAATTCCATTCTATCGAATTTTAATCGAACATTTTGCGTTTTGGATGGAATTGGCAACCAAAACATCGATGCCATATTCTCTGGGGTGATTTCTTTCGAAGGGATTTTCATGAGAAATTAATAATGGCCAACCATATAATGTTGGAAACATAGGTTAATTTGAACCTGATTCGCTAATGCATGCCTTATTGACTTATAAACAATTGCCATTTGTATAAACTCAAATTGAAAATATCAGGAGAACTCAGAGAGTAGGTTTAAGACCGCCGCTTTTGGCAGTCGTTGAATTTTGACTTCACGATGCTTCAAGGGCCATTCGTAAAGGTTCTGTCTGAGTATAACCTATTGCTAAAATAACTAATGAGCAAATTGAAGGAAAGCACGAATACGTTTTACCAGAAAGGGACGTGCACTTAAAAAAAATCGTGTGCCATACATGTACATTCTAAATTATTCTTAAGAAAATTTGCAAACTAATGACACCAAAACCAGACTTTCTGCGAAGCCCGATTTGATTCGCGGAATTTCTTTTCGGGTAATTGTTAAATATTAAATTAGCCTTATAATCAGCTCGCAACCATTACGTTCACTTAACACGAACAGTAAGTACCTAACGATCGACTAACTGGCATGTAAAAAGTAAATACAAAAACGTTTTATAACCACACGTGGATTTAATTTTTAACGAGGAACAGACCGCGTGCACATAACTTGTGTTACTATTAAATATAGGTAACCCTAAGTAGATGTGATCAAACTAATAAGCTGTACTTAAAAGATATTATAAAAGCCCGATTAATTTCATATTAAACTTGACAAGTTGTTCTGTCCGGTTGCCTCAAAAAGCAAAATGAGACAATTGACGATCGCCTTCCGAACCGTTTCACAAGTGGGGCAACAAGCATATAAAAGTTAATTGGCAAAAACTCATTTTTTCGAAATTCATATTCAAGCTAACTTAATGGCTTTCAAACAGCATGTGGGGGGGACATTCAAAACCGTTTTTAAATTTTCTGTAACATATTTTTTAACGATGGTTTAAACTTGTACATTTTTCGAGGGTCATATGGAAGCTTTTCAGAGCACGAATATTTCACACATTTCGACCCTAATTTTTTGATAATTATAACTGGAATATAATTCCAGTTTTATTATTTCATCAGTTTCATATTAGTACTTCGTATTTGTAATATACTTTTTATTTTGTCAAAATTATAGTCATACTGTTCTCTATAGTGACTCATAGTTCTCCGCAAATCCGGGTAAAAAGTAATGTATCAAAGTGATCAGGAGAACCTCTTCTTTCAGAAACTGAAGGAAAAACCTGCCCATGTTTGCCTCTTTTTAAAATATTCTACGTTTCATCTTAACGATTTTCCTATGCGTTTTAATGAGACAAGCATTTTGGGTAGATTATTTTTGCTAACTTCTTTTAGTATTTAGTTCTAGTCCCTGAAGCTAGAGCTGCTTTATGGCCACTCTTAAAAATCGGAAACTTGTTAAAAAAAAGTGACTACAGGGCCGGGGCCCTATGGGGTAAGAGCCCCTGAATTCCGGAGCCCCTTTTGGCTCCAAAAGAATACTTGATGTTGGCCACTATGTTTTAATACTTAAATTTAAGATAAACCAAATAAAATAATTGATGCCAACTTTTCATGCATGTTGCCCCACTGTTCGTTTGTTCCAGTTACTGCGGCATAGCAATGATATAATGGCAGATCTTGAAGTACTTGACATAATGTATTGCTTATTGAAAACCCGTTGCATTTTTGCAAGATGAATAAATTTAGGATTAATTGGTCAAGTTAATTTTTTTTACCTACAAGGGCGAATTGTGGAAATAAAAAAAAAATATTATTGCTTTTCAGAATGAAAATTGTATTCAGTTTCCAAAAGAAATTAAACAGTTAAAATTTAGCTAATTTGTTTCTCCCATCACGGCATGTGAACAAAATGCAGTTCATCCGTTCTACGTTCGTAAAGCGTTTAAATTAAGACTTGCTAATCATTTAATTTGTCTAAATGCTGATCACTTCTATCCTTCACTGCAGTTTTTTCGCTACATAACTCAGAACATAACTAGAAAAAACTCAAAGCCTACCTATCATCAAAGACCTACGCATAGTACGTACATTATCCATGTGCATAGAATATATGCATTTGTGTAAAATTAGGTGTTATTAGACGCCTGATTGGATGAAAAAAACAGACACTGTATAACGAGTATACCGTATTCAGCTCCAATTAAGTAATCATTGATGCAAGACATAAAAACCTGCCTACATGGCAAAAATGTTTCTCAAGTCGAACATAATGATGCAATAAAAGTCTGATTTGCTAACAAATACATAAACCTCTACTGTACAGTATATGTTACTTTAACTGAAAAGTTATCACTGATGCAAGCGACAGACATTTCTTGGTATGCCCATACAATTATAGGTAAGACGCGTGGGAGTTTTATAACCTAACAGCCAATGAGGTTGATCACTGAATAAAGGAAAACGAACCTATATCTAATACGCATATTATTAACCATTTAGTAAGATCACGCAGAGTATAATTACTTGAAAATAAAAGCTCTGAAAAACAATACTCTGATTAAGTTGATCCATTCTTCAAGTATTCCCCAACCAGATATTTATTTAGTGCTCGACGTTTCGACGCAATGCATCTTCTTCAGGAGCCACAGTGTATATATGTACAAGTAATTTACATAACGTTACATTTATACAATATTGCGATTACATTTGGTCATGTTTCAATTGATTTTGACATTATAATTACACCGAAATTCATGCAACAATAAATGATCACATAACATAATAAAATTATATTGTTAGGCTAATTTGGTATAATTTTGTAGTTATACTGTGTTTTGTGATCATTATTGGGGCGAGAATTTGGTGTTATTATAATTAATTGGAAAATTTAGCAAATGTAACCTTAATATGTTAGATAACTTTCTATGAATGTGTGAGCATGTCGCCAGACCGAAAGCATATTTATACTTGATTTCTGGTATAGACTTCTGCTATACTCTTTGTTGAGTATAGGAACAAGAACCTTACTCCAACTTACAGTCCTTAAATGTACATAAACAGTAAATATTATAACACTTTAATTGCCATTGAGCTAAACTCCGTATAAATCAATTACTTAAAGATGCAATAAATAATGAGCTAGCAAACTGATGGAAATCATGCAAGTAGGCATACCATAGATTTGAAAATATTATCAAGAAATTATATACACGAATGGTTAAAAAATCTTTTGTTAAAGTATTAAAGCATGGTCTAATTCGCCGAATTCCCAACTCGGCTATTTGCCAAATAAGAGAGGATGTAAACTGAACGTACAATTTGTTATCTATACTTAACGAGTGAATACTGTGTATACTGTAGTTTACCACGTATGCACGTTTCGTAACTATAAGTACATATAATGTTTAAGTTTAATTATACATAACGCATAAGTATAAGTGCATAGAATTTTATGGTCTGACAGCCAATGATTCTTTTGCAACGAGGAGAAATGGACAACATTGAAGACGTCAATCGTAAATCCACTTAAATTAATAAGTTGCAATAAAAAAGTGCACCATCTTCAATTTATTGAAGCATAAGATAGTATAAAATCACAGCCGCTTTTACTAATTTTACCAATCGCTTTGATCAATTGATTTGTCTGAGATATCATCCAACGGCAAAATGAGACAACTAACGATCGTCTTCCTAATCGCTCTATCCAGCTACTGCGGCTTAGCGACGGTAACATTAAGATTTCAATAATTATTTCATTACTGCATATTTTCAAAATTTTAATTATGATATAGATTCTCATAGAAATCCTTCATAGCATTAGTTTCCAAAAAATGTCTTAACTTTCTAAGGGCGGGTGACTAGATTCCGAGAGGAATTAACCCAGATATTGCAAAACTTTTAAAACATCATGTCGGTAATGGTGTGTGCCTTTGTATTTAAGCAACAAAAACATGGATTATTATTCTATAAAACTGGGGGGAAAAAATGCCCTTTCACTGCGAAATGCATTTTTGGAACCTAAAATTCTGCTGCAATTCTGAAATGAGATGCACAATTTAATTTATTTTCCTTTCAGGCCAGATGTCTTACAGGTGATGAGGTAAGCCTATTTTTGTATTACTTTACAATAGAATTGTTCATTCTTGCAAATCTTGTTTTTTAATTTTTTATACTGAAGTTACACGTATACTTAAAAATGTAGGAAGTTAAAATGCTTGTGGACTGCATAGAAAGCGCATCGCCGGGGATTACTGCTATCCCAGCAAAACTGTCAGGAGTACTAAAAGCCGTAAGGGACTATGCTGCGAAACAATTTGGGGCGACAACATCAGGTGATACATCGAATGAATCCTTAGAAAAGGTAATTTAGTTTGCCAGCGTGCAAATATATAACAAATATGTTCATACCAATATGCGAAACTGATTACGTAATTAAGAACCAATGCTGTCATTGCATCAATCGGTCCTTGTATTGTTTTCATTTGTTTCAACAATTTGATTATTTTGTTTGGATTAAAAAGCATAAAATACATGTAAATTAGCCAATTAACTGTGTGGGGCTAACGTCGCGTCGCCTATGTTACGAAATAGAGCAAATGTATTTCAACACCTGCAGTGTTAATCTAGAATTCTAGATGAACAAGACTAAACATAACCGAACTAGTTGTCGATTATTTGCTGGTTTGTGTACATGTAATCATAGCCCACTATCCTTCTGCTCACCAAAACAGATTGCGAAGGTGATAAACGAGTGCTTCGGTACCAAGTTATCTGAGGTAGGTGTTAAACGCATGGTGCAAAATTCAAATATTTCTTCCAAAGCAGCATTCAAACAAATTCTTATACCTTTGTCAGGCGAGTCCAGAAATGGAGAAAATTTGGGACATGTGTGACGAGCGCACTAACTACCAGGTATGGTTCATAAGTTTACATAATATGATAATTGCAAAAATTGCGTTTACCTTTTTATTAAATCTACATGTAACAGTTAATATTTTAGAATGGTAAAACCTAGAAAGTGGCGTACAATGCAACAGACGATACGTTGTATATGCTTCTGGAAGCCTCAAGTGTCACTAAATATTTGTTTGAAGGCATGCAGATTTTACTTAGCTGTTGCCATGTTGCTTACAGCTAGTCGAAAGGTCCTTGTACAGTAGTTGACCTGTTAACAGTAGACATTATGCAACAAAACAGCCAAGATATGCTTGTTCAACTGCTTTGCTGATCAAAAACTGTAATCCGACGAATTTTTGCAATGGTTTTTCAGCCAGCAGCTGCCTTACAATGACAATTTATTAAAAAACTTGCGTTTACTTTTTATTACTTTAGTTCGAATTGAGGAAAAACTGCGTTAAGGAAGAATACGAAAAGGTAGGCATTACAATAAGAGGGGTTGTTGTAAGCAGCCATCTTTTCAGTGAAGGAATTGTGTTATGTCGATTTGTACAATACAATTTAAACGAGTTTCAATTTAATTTATTATGCGATTAAAGTGACTTCAATTGGAGCATGATTTAAACATGTTATTCTGGCACAGAGTAGAACTTTGGTATGAAACTGGAGTATGACGAGGGTTTTAAAATAAAGAATGGAACGTATCGTACATTTAATAATTCAGTACCCGTCAGACTGCATACAGAAATGAAACATGCTAGAACGAGGGAGGGTTGGTGGAATTAATCCATCAAATTTGTTATATAGGATGATTGACCTTAATGAATCACGATCCTCGTCAAATCATAAAAGAGTTCCAAAAAGGGTGTTGGTCCGTCCTTTACAGACATTGCTTTTATTTTACTGTATTTCAGATTTGTCCTTCCATGGCTGGTGACAGGTCAAAGCGTTCGCCAGTACCACACCTGGAAGAGCTCACTTGGGCTATCGGAAAATGAAGAAAACTATTGGCTATAACATCTTCCCCTACAATTAATACAATGTATACGTACCCATTTTCTGAATTTTGAAAAATGATACGCTAAAATGCATATTTTATGTTATACTAGTAGATAAGGTTTAATGTTTTATGTAATTTAGTTTACTAAAATGAATATTAAAATATTTCCGCAAAAAGCTACTTGTCGAGGATTACATTCTCTGAATTGATGAGTGGATGATGCGGTTGAACTTATACGTTGTATACAGAATAATGATATAGTAATGATCATGCACTCAGTTTTCCGGTATCAACCCTGCTTTCACCATCGAATACTTATAAAAATCTCCAAACATTACCCATGGATATAAAGAAAGAATACGTTTTACAAAATAGATATGTAAATAGATAAAATTCAGGATTGAGTCAAGGGAAGAGCAACCAGATTTGTTAAAGGCAATTTTAAATATTCGACGATTAGACCATGATGCATCAAGTCGATCGCAACTGATCTGACAACGTACCTAGTTTTTGGCTGATGTGTGCATCTATGCAAGGCAGAAAAGCTCAATTGAACTAATGTTTACTAGTAATCATTCCCCGTTAAATAAATGAAATGATATTTGGATTACAAAGGTTGCATTGTACGTCCAAATTGTTGACATTCTTTTATACCAGGACATGACTTGAATGCATTTAATTGTGCAATTGACCAGCCCCTGACGACTTGGTGGTAGCATTCTTGCCCGGCTTGCATAGATGCTATGCAAGGATGCACACATCATCAAAAAACCAGATACTGTATATGTTGTCCGATATGCGAGCAATAAAAAATGTTCCAAGCACTATTATTGCACTAATTATGCAACGCTGACCAACTTTCTAATTCGAGGATTTGCTCTATCTCCTACGGTTTAGCATTTAAAATCGCATGCGCCATGAAATTGACGTGTACTGTAAGGGTACGCATTCGTTGGCACTTAGAAGTAAGAAAGGTAATTTTTTTGACCACTAGCGCCAACCAGCGGGAAAACAATTGGTAATTTTAATGCATTACTAATTGTTTGCCGCTGGTTGGCACTAGTGGTCAAAAAAATTAACTTTCTTACTTCTAAGTGCCAACGAATGCGAACCCTAATGTTTGACATGCCTTTTGGGAGTCATCGCATCCTATTCACTGATGTAAGCACATTTTACCTAGCGCTTGAGGTGGTAAAGACTTATGCCCCACCCTGTGTATCATGCCATGAATCTCCTTAAGTCTAGGATTTCATATTTAAAAAAAAATCGACAATTTAAAATCTGATACAAACTTACTGTTGGGGAAGATAATAACTTCACCAGGAAATTACTTTTTTGTCAGGAGAAAATTTTATAATTTTACCACCCTCTTAAATAAGTACATTTTGAGAAAGAATTTGAGCAATTAGAAAACGCTATGTTTATTGTATTCAACAAAATTTTATATAAAACTTACATTAAGAACAAATCAAATGGGAAAATTCAGAATTCAAGATTAAACACATGTGCTAGCCATTGCTTATGACGAACTGCAAAACAATGCATTGGGTCTTTCAAAAGGATTTCGTTGGCGAAACTTAATTCTTCTTCAAGAGTTCTTTCCTTGCATTCTGCCTTGTCTGCACAGTCAGTTTTGGTCCTTTTGCAAATGGGACCACTTACCATAGGGGAATCTGAGATTCTTTGCAATGAATGCAATGCATGAATTATGAATCTGATGTGGCACCAGAGTGACTCATGACCTGGAAAATCGTGCACAAGCCTTCGTGTTGAGCGTAGTTCCAGAAACAACAAACTGGAAATTAAACCATCTTGCATGGAGTTTTCGCCTTTTTCAGTCTCTTGGCCCTCTCTTATATTTTTCAATAATAATTCACACAAAGAGAAATTGTCATCCGTTTTTAAAAGCTGGTCAATCATTGTCTTCAGTAAATACTGTCGAAACTGAAAACCACTGTGATCTGACACATGTTGTCTATTGTACAACTCACTCCATGACAATTCTTCTTGCAAGATCTGCAACGAAAGTCCTTATGTGATTTCTGCAATTTTCAAACATTGGATGGTTGGTATAATAAATTGTGAAACAAACCTTAGCATTTTGAGTAACCACTGCAAATGTCCCATGCACCCACTGCCGATGACTCCACGCACAATAATTATTTGAGTACCGCGATGCTGCCACAGTACACAATTCAAGCTCATCAGTTATAGACTGTTCCCTGATGTCACGCTCTGAAAGACTCCCATCTTCTAACCGCTTATTAATTGACCACCTCCTATTTTAAATCATTGAAACTACATGTTTAACATTCGGAGTTATGAAAACAATAAATAACCAAATCATCTGCACATGCAATGGTTAGCAAACTTTTCAGTCACAAGTTACATGCATATTTCCCACCGTGCAAATGCCATGAGGAAATGGCATAGGAAAGGCATGTGCAGATAGTCACATTAAATTAGAGATGGGCGAGCTGAATTTTAGGTGAGCTTTTGATTTGAAACGGGTTTTTTGGTGTTGAAATACAGAGTTTGAGCAACTATTTATGAGCCGTAAAGCTCGGAATTTCAACAATTTCAAGTCTGAAAAAATTTAGCTAGACTTAAACAATAGCTTCGGGCTACTTCATAGCGAATTAATGGTTCAGCAATTATTTATGTGTCAGTGATCGATTCCGCTCTGCAGTTCAGCTCCCACAGTATAAGGCAAAATATCCATTGCGCTCAACCTGTGTATAAAAACCTCTGGACTTTTGGGTTTCCTTGTCAGTATTAATTTGCATAGTCTAAATTCGGCGCTTGGAGAAAGTTTTCCCAGAACAATAAGCTCTTTTCTAACATTCCAAGCTGTTGTAACGTCCGGATTCAATAAAAGGAGAACTTCGAGCCACTGAATTACCGAGCTGCAGTCATCTATGACAATAGAAAATAACCATGAAATGACTGAAAATATAGAAACCTTTATAATAATTTGACAAATTCAATCAATGATTCTCAGAATCCTTACCTGTTTTCAATTTCTTTTCTCTCCATTCCATCAAACGTGTATAAACATGTGTATACAAAAACTTAATACACCAAGCTTCCAGTGCCATTTTGGACCCGACATTCACCACGGGGCTTTTGTTTTGGGACTCAAAAATTGGAATAATGTCAAATTCATCACTATAAAATAAGATCATATAGAACAATTCAGACTTAATATTCAGTACTATATGGCTGCAAGGTCATTAACCTCTTGTTTACAGCATTTGAAGGAGTTTAAATTGCGACGTTGTACGTCGACTTACATGTTGGGTTCCCTGCTATAAACCACATGAATATCATGTACAATGCGTTCTGCTAAAACACCTATTTCCATTATAAATTTGTTTTAATTGGACGACACATAAGTTTTTCCATCGATGGAATACACGGATTGATTTTCATCGTCCTTACAAGCAAATATATAATCTTAGCGGATGAGGTCAAGGCCGTGATCACTCGCGACAAGGCCAGTGCTTCACAACACAACTTGTGTGGCCGCAGTCGCAGCGACACCCGTGTTCTGGCATAAATATTTCCCTTTGAGTGTCACTCAACGGTATGATTGAGTTATTACTCAAGTTAGTCACTCTACCTAAATATTGATATGTTTCAGTTCGACTTCCGGTGTAAATTTTATCGAGGGAGTGTCGCCGTTGTTGTCGAACTGCAGAAAAGATGCTGAAGTAGCATGTGTTGGACGCGAGGGTTGGACGCTTTTGTGAACTTTGTAAGTATCAAATAATAACACAATAGCAGCCTTGTTATGATGTCATTTTCTGAAAAGCAATGGATTGCGTGGATCTAGATGATTTACAAATGTTTAATATTCTTTGATAAAAACCTGACTTTTTGTTCGATCCTTAGATTTACGGTCCGCTAGCTAGCCATGCTAGGCGTACTCAGCTGATGCTGATGTTATCAAATATATTGGAGTTGATTATTAATGGAGAATCCTAATTCGTGGTCGGCTTTCCAGAATCAGTACAGTAACAGTTGGGCCCAGCAAGAACAATGTATTAATTCCTCAAATAATTCGTATATAGTACGACCGCTGCATCCTCCTCCTCCTCCTCTTCCTCCTCCTGTTTCTTGTGGTCCTTTGCGGTATAATGCCCCGTGGCCACCGCCACCCTTAAGCCATTTACAACAGTTTCCACCTCCGCCTTTGCCACATTCTAAAGAAGCTCAGCAATTTTGGCAACTACCAACAAATGATTTAGGCTATGCACATGGAAACGAGTTAACGGCAGTGCATCAACATTCATATGTGCCTCAGTATTACAGTGAGACTTCTACATTCAAAAATACATTTAATAGAAACGTAGTGGGCAACGAGACATTCTCGGTTAACAATTCTTCATTGGTAACCTTTGAAGATGAAGAAACAGAAGAAAAAACACAAAGGCAAAAAAATCAAGAGATTTTGAACAAATTTCAAGAAAAACATAATATTAAGTATCATCCATATAAAACTCCAACATCCAGAGAAAATGTAGGAAATGTTTATATATTTCTGGTTTGGTAGCTTTCTTTATGGGATTTTTAGTAAAATGTCAAACTAATTCTTTCTAGATTTCTACATTCCAAGAAAAATTGAAGGAGTGCCTCCATCTAATGAACGAACTAAAAGATGTTCAAAGTAGCTTGTGCAGTTCGTTGAATGTGGAAGAGTCTGCATGGAATACATTGGCAAGGCAGGCAAATGATGTTAAGGCACGTTTGTATTTAGCTGTCTCTTGCCATAAAAATTAAGCAATACACTTTGAATAAAATTTTACTGTTTTAGCTACAGACACGTTTAAGGCAATTCAATAACTTAAATATGCGTATGGTACTATAGGCTATTCTCTTATGGAATCTTGAGTTTTTATACTTTTAATTGAATTTTCAGAAGAGGTTACAGCTTTCTTTGACTGAGTTAAGGGTTGTAGATGTAGGAAACATTGAATTGTATTTACGAAAACGACGTAATAAGCGAGTAAGACAAATACCATTGAGAATTACGATGTAATCTGCATTTTCTTACTGTAGTTTTTTATTCAGGAAAGGTTAAAACGACAAAAAATAATGAAAAATGAAGAGAGGCATGAAATGGAACAATGCAATAAACGTTTGCATGAGAAAATTGATGCTTGGCAAGAGGCAATCAGACAATCTCATTTAGCAGCTGAAATGGTATGACAATTAAAAAATATGAAATTGTGAAAAAAATAAAATTTTAAATGTGGATTTATTAATATAGGAAAAAAAATTGAAAAAGGAAGCTGATAGCATTCTTAGTGTCGTAAGAAGGAAATGTGCTGAGGCTAAAAAAATGCTTGATCTTGTTAAGTCAGTTTCAAAACTGAGGGCTTTAAAAAAACAAGCAGCTGCAAATAAAGGTAGTTAAAGTACATAATTAAAGTATTTGGTTAACATTGCGTTTATATACTTGGGATTATTTTTTTAATCTTTCATTTACAGGATTGTTTACAACTTCTGAATGTGATGAATCTCTTGCGTCCGACATATTACAACTTGAGAAAGTTTTAACAGCCCGCTTGGCAGAATATGCTGAGGAAGAGAGAACCTTGCAGGTTATGTTAGATGAAGAACATCAAGTGACTCGAGAAAGTGCCATCAAAATTCGCCAACAGGAACAGAAAGAAAAACTAGAGATGACACAACAACAAAAATTGTTTTGGCTCTTTGGTTCAGAAGGTAGCTTACTTGGATATTTTTCTTTTTTAAATATAGTTAAATTATTTATTGTCATTGAAGGTAATGTAGGATGCAGAAAATAAATTGAAAGCTATTTTGAACAGGTAAATTCTGAGTTATAATTGCTGCGTGAAAAGGCCAGCACTTTATATTTAACAAATTGTAATAAAATTTGTCCGTATGACTTGATGGGATCTAATGTCAAGGGGTATAAATTTACCAAACAGTTTGAGTCTTAGTTAAATGTTGGTTTTTAAAGAAAGTATTGTGTACATTACCAGCTTGCATGTTACATGCATGTATAGTAACATACAAATTGAATTGCTAGACCATGCTTATTCAATTATTTTCCTACACTGAAATAAAAAAAAACTGCTTCAATTGTCAACTTTTAAAACGTTTGTTTTTTAAGCTACACTTAACGATATGGACCCTCAATATCTTTTTCGGGAATATTATACGAGACCTGAAAGGAATTTGGATGCATTGATACATGTGAGGTAATTGCTTTTATTTACACTTATTTACATATATATATTTCAGCATTTGTAACAGTAATTATTATTCAGTTTATAATTATGGAAATATTATAGATAACAGGTAATAATTAAATGAAAAAAAAATGATTAAAGTAAATTTTAACAATGCATATTGTTACAGGCAAAGCTGGGATACATGGCTTGTTCCACAAGCTACTCCAGAGAGCAGTGGAATTCCTCTTACTTGGGTCATGCCTGTAAAGCCCTCTAGCAGTGCCTGGTCTTCCTATTTAGGAGAACACTTACCACAGTTTTAAAAATATTTCCTTATCTATGGTAAGTTTGTTTTTTATTAATACTACTGTATCTATATACACAATTTTGAAATGATTGCATGTCTTTAGAAAAAAAAATAAAGACAAATTATTGCATCTGATAGGGTACAATTTCTATACATTATACAGGCACATTTTAGGGTTGTTGTAGTGACATTTATGAATCACATTCAAGGATGATGGCTATAAATTAGTTCATAGATTTTAAGGGAATATTTGATAAATTTGTCATGTACCTTAAAAGATAAATTTTGTAAAGAATTAAAACTTCATTCGTGGACTTAACATTGGTGATAGAAATTCATTTTTTCTCTCTTTAATTAACAAGTAGAATAAAAGGAAGCGATTCTGATCATCAATTTTTCATATTTTGCTATGTATAAATCTATATTGTGAAGTAGTCACGTTGGTTGCACATGTAATGTGTGCTGTGCAATAGAGAATTCCACAGAGTGAATAATGAAAATTGCCAAAGCTGCTTCCTTTTATTCTATTTATAAATGCTAAAAATGAATTTGTGTCAAAACGAATTTTTTAATTTCTGGCAAAACTTGAGGTCACTGACCCTCTAAATGAACATGATGCAGTTATAATGTCACCCAGGACTGCATTCCCAAAACATGACCACAAATTGATTATTTGTAATTGCTTATATCCACAACTAAAATTGCTATAAAAATGTTCTTAAATTGGAAACAACATAGCATTTAACCAAATGAAGTCATGTAATGCAGACCACATTCTTGAATGTTGCAGTTTGCATCATGTCACATAATACTGCCCCCATATTGAAGGTATTTTCAGTACATCATTATTGTTGGATCATAATTGGCAGTTCCCTTATATCCCCCTAATGAGATTACTATCAGGATTCATTAATAATGTATCAAATTTTGATTGTTATTAACAATCACTCCCCACCAAATTCGTGCATCTTATGAACGCCTTTGAATAAAATCAGCCCTACAAATACAATTTCTAATAGTGCAAATTTTAAGTAATTTCATAAGTTGTGACCCATTCTTAAATTCATAGTTGCTCTTAGGTGCACCTAGCACAAAAGGTATGCAAAAAGCAACTTTTAGTACACTATGTACAAAAGGTTGCAAGCCATCGTCTCGTATGGCACGTATAATTTAGGATGGCCTCATATTTTAAATCCAATTCATCCTAGATAATCCATGTCACTCTTTCTTAAAATTCCATCATTTGAAATTCATTTAAAAATAACTTTGTTCTTAACACAAAACTCATAATTAGTTTGTTCTTACTGCCACAATGCTGCATAGCTGCCATGTAAACTTGCTGGTAGTGGTCCCCCAGCAGCAAATATCTTAGTACCTGAAGGATCATAACAGTGAGTGTATATTGCAGGACTGTAATCCCATTGATGATATACATCTCTGTAAGTTTCATCAGGATGCTACAAAACAGAATAAAAAAATTTCAGATAACTTCAACCTGCATTATAACTGGTATGACATAATGTTACACATACCACCCAACCATGACTGGCTTGTAAGATGACAGGTTTTGGCTGACAACTAAAAACCATTTCTGACTCTTTTTTGGGTGACTCCACAGGGGTATACTGTAATTCCAAGTAATTCTTTGCTCGACTGTCATAAAACATAAGCGTCCCAGATCCAGTTCCCAAAGTTATGATGTTGTTGTCAAAGCTAATAGAGCGAATGCCTAAGAGATAAAAAAATGGGAATTTGCAATTGAATAACTCGAATATTACAGATTGTTCATAAATGTTGCAGGTAATTAAAGGGTGTCAATTTCTGTGGATATGATTATACCTGTATCCTTTATTATATAAAGTAAGAACATTAACACACTTAAAAAGACATTCCTGCTAAAATTAAGGTGGCATATTGGACTTTCTGGCTATGTGAATGGATGGTATTCATAGGATTCCTTTCTTTACATTTTTGGAATAAGTTAGATTACTCAAAACATGCATTGGCACAATCACGCTGTAAGTGCTCTATAGTGAAAATCTTTAATTCTGTAACTATTAAATGTTGTTGCTGGCAAAGGAATCTTCACCGTTAAAATCCGCTGGATTACAGATACTATGAAAACTTAGCAGGAAACTGATATAATGCAATGCAGAAAAATTACTCACTGCAGTTTGGAGCTTTGATTGGCACATGTTCAATTGCTCTCAGAGAACGACTGTCATGAAGTGTTAAATATGACCTTGAACCAACGGCATACATTGAACAATCTGATCTTGTTGCTAAACACACATTTTCTGAACAATGGGGAAGTTTCCTTGAGGACTTCTAATTAAAATATAAAAAAAAAACATCTCTGAAACATTCTGTACAGTTGTGTGCATCATAACTGTATTACGCATGTACATGTAATACCTGTTTGAAAGTATGCAAGTCCCAAATATGCAGATACGCATTTAAGGACAAGGCCACAAATTCCTAAAAAAAAGTGTAATCATTAATAATTTCAGTGAATATCAAGATAAAAATATCGACTTAGTTATACACTTTGGAAACTCACCTGATATTTCTGGTTAAATGAAAGTGCTCTCACTTTTTCTGCCTTCTCACAACTTTTTACGACTACTGGTGGCATTAAACTGTGCGTGGGAATCTCATCACTACTCAATTTTGTGTTAAGATTTTCTTCAACATGCCAAAGTGATATTTTTGTATCACGGGAGCCTAAATAAAAGGTTGCAAATGCCACGGTTAGAAAATATATCAACTGCTCTAAGATTTCTAATAACAAGCTAAGTTCTGTACCAGTTATGAAGAATTGATCGTCCAACCACACAATATCAAATATCCAATCTTTATGTGCACCCTAAATAAAATAATAGTTAAATATAAAACTAAGCTAGTATGAATGAACCATTAACCAACTACCTACCTCTCCAACACATATAGGATCAAGTGTGGGTAACCGATAAACTGCTACATCATTGGCATTATTAGCTCCAGTGGCCAGAAGAGTGCGGGATGGGTTGATTTGAATGCTATGTATGCCACATTGCACATCTGGAGGGATACTTTGTTTGCTGCTTGTTAAACTTGGAATTTGGACCAATTTTTGGGTGACCAAATCAATCACTAGCAACTAAGAAATTTGAAAAAAAATATATATTAATTATGCATATTATTAAGGGTTTTTTTAAAGCCCTTATCTATCCCAGAATATTCGGAGTTATTGAATGGTTTGCAAAATTATAAGATTTATGGAGGTTTTTTAGCTGAAGCCTCAACTGAATCACTTTCTACTAATAAATGTCAAGTTTTTTTAAGATATTGAGATAATGGCTAGAAAACGATTCCATAAACTATATATGGACAAACGTTTTATGATAGAAATCTCTTTACCAAATTTTATGGATCTGCAAACAAAAAGGTTTTATATCACAATTGTTTAAAAAAAACTAACAAGTTCCAAGTATGTCTGTCTAAAGCAAACCTCAGAAAATTATACTACTTTAAATTATAATTTTTAGAAAGGACTACATGTATAACTTCCGATGTATTTTCTCCCTTGAAATAGGACTTATCTAGATTGTCATATTTTTTTATATTCGCTCTATGAACATTTTTGTATTGCTATCTAAACATGAGATATGTTTGAGTCAAATTGTGTCGTTTTTAATCCAAACTCGTGATGGCATATGTAAAAGATTCTAAGATTCTGGCATTTGAAAAGTTTCTGGAAAGTTAAACACACAAACATATTCCTTTTGCAAATGTGACTTCACAGCTCCTTAAGTAAGATTGGTTTATAAAGTTAGTCTGCATTCTGCTACTACATCTTGTATATATAATTAAACCTCTTAGTATATATGCACGTATCTGTGCATGGCCAAAGATACTATTTTTTGCCAAGGAACAATTTGTCTCTACAGAGGCACTGGCTACCATATGGTGCACCGCCACAAGTTCCATCTTCACTATAATTGCCACATTGTGGAAGTCCGTGAAAATATAAGCATAATTGGGTACCAAAAATACATAATCATATAGCCTACTATATCTACTGTAGTATTTATTTGTTGGAGCTATTTGCATTTTTTAGAATTGGAGCCTGCTTAGCTCCCAGTACATGCAATTTAATTTCAATATTTAATTCACAAACTGTCAAGTAAGTAAAGGAGTAAGATATACTGTAATAACAGCCGTTAAAAAGAAACGCCAGCTAGCAGAAATTACCTTGTTGCACTTTGTTCCAAAAATAACTTGCGAGTTTGATAACCATTTAGCACAAAACACTTTATTGGCAGATTGCAGCGGAATTGCTAGCTCCCGTAATAAGTTGTGTTCCAAAACGTGACGAGTTCCATACTCTTTTTGGAAATTGATAGGGCGTACAACATGCCCACCATGTTCCCGACGGTGCACAAAATCCACTACATTATGCGACACGTAGCATTTCTCAATGTATACATCTTCGTCATAAGCGGACAAGTCTTGATACTTGAAGGTATATTTTAAGGGGTTTACAGGACGCTTAGGTCTGTACACTGCTAACTGATGCACTTTGGCCATCAGAAATGTTTCAGATTTAATGGCATGATCAGAAATACAATGTATCTTAATTCATCTTTACCTGAAACAAAAACGACGCACGATTAATTGAAGGACCAAATTTAAATATACGCATATGTGGGGTTTATAAATCAATAATTCATACCAACATACTTGTATGCATGATGACCTAGTTTTATTAATGCCAATCAAAATTCATTGACTTTGCAAATCGGAGGTACACGCATACAGTGTGCTTCCCCGCATTACAATTTATAAGTACAATACCTTCTGTTTCAACAAGCTAATTTCCGTTTTCGCACTGGTGAAATTGAATTAAAAATAAAGTGCATGAGATTGATAATAATGAATTATATAACTTGATATACAAAATGGATGAAAACA
>JAQGBX010000561.1:0-33941 GCA_034698745.1 Megaphyllum sjaelandicum | reverse complement strand
ATATTGGTAATGCATTTAAATTACCGATGGTTTGCCCGCTGGTTGGCGCTAGTGGTCAAAAAATTAGAAGTAAGAATTATAAGTACCAACGACTGCGTGCCCTAAGACCCTAACCAGGCATTAAATCCGCGTATAATGAAATTTGTCATTAGTTACTTACAAATATACTTGTACGTACATTATGAAATTACGTTCGTTGCAAACTCGCAATCCTCAATCACTGGTGAACTGTAGACTGCCATGTTTTATATCATGAACGTATTCTACCTGTGTATTCTATTTTTTCAAAATTCTTCGTGCTTCGTACTAAACAATTTTCCAAAATTTTACAGTTGTGATGTCATTGCGATGATTTTTAGTACACTTCTGAGGTCAATGTAGCTTCATCCAGGAATTTTTCAAGCATGAAGTTCGAACTTCACACTTATTTTACCAATTTGGACAAACCTCAGTTTATCTAGTTATTATTTTATGGATAGTTCACATTTTTTTAAAAGTGTCATTGAACTTTGTCAACTGATAATTAATAAGACATACAGTACTGTAAAACATGTTTTGAAGGTGAATGTTTGCTTATTTATACATGCAATAAATTCTCGCTTAGACAAGTTCACTGTATGGTTTTATCAATTTTATAAAATCATGATTGCATGATAAGTTATAATTATGTGCATATTGCTTAAATTTCTTCAAACAATGTTTTATGGAAATATAATGCGACATGTCGACATTGATAAATAAATGTTATTTTGCAATAGAAATAACAAAGGTAGACATGAATGCAAAAATCTTGCGTTCATAGATTTTGAAATTTAACACGTTATTGCGTTGCCTCCTGTTGATGAGAGATGGCGCAACTAACCTTGAGCTCAAGCACCAGAACATGACGAGACATGATCTGCCCCCTATTGTTAAATTTCAGAAACAGACGCTTTATATACAGTATGTACTTGAATTCCAATTAATTTGCTTTAGAAATTCTTAAACAACTCATAGAGTAATATAAAACATAATATCGACAAATTCTATAAACGTAACCGTGTACGATACTATGAAAATCCATTCAAAGTTTATAATTGCCTTCTCATTGAAGCGTTGCGAAAAACGACCATCGGATGGCACTTCTGTTCCCGTGAT
Organism: Megaphyllum sjaelandicum; assembly: GCA_034698745.1. Classification (NCBI taxonomy): domain Eukaryota; kingdom Metazoa; phylum Arthropoda; class Diplopoda; order Julida; family Julidae; genus Megaphyllum; species Megaphyllum sjaelandicum. Next base: position 32,804 of record JAQGBX010000561.1, on the reverse strand, counting down.
TTCTACTGCTTGTTTCACTATGTTTTCTATTATAAATCCATCAAATAGTACGTTGAACAACTTCTCAAATATTGATCTATCAAAAAACGTTTAACAACTTCTCAAATGTTACATATTTCCTTCCATTATATTGGTTAAACACTTGGGAATTAAATGGAAATTAAGTATAGCATCATGAAGTTGTACAGCTAACTTCCTAATTTACTTTTTAATCAAACAAAATCCTTATTAAAAATATTGCAAGGAAAATCTTTCAAGCTCACAGATTTTATTCCATTAATTTGCAGGAGATCACATACACGTACGAAATGAGTATATGCAAGTACAAACCAGTTGAAGATATGAAATTTTAAATCGGCGACATCGTTATTTGCATGTGAATGAGAACATGATTTTTTACCCGATTTTTTTCCAGAGTTATTTTGTCAGGCTATTGACTAAGCGAAAATCTAAAACGAAACTTGAAGATCAGAGTGCGCCAAGTTCAATTTAACGTAATGGTTGTAAAATATTTTAGGTAAACCTTTAGCATTGTATGGTTAAAATTAACAGAACATGGTGCACTCTGTTCGCCATTCATCGGCATTCCCTAAACAACGAAAGCGATTTTATTTAAAGTTTCTTAAAATCTACCAGATGATTATTTAAAAGTTGTCACTTGAAATTAAATATAATCTTGTGACTTAAAGATGTCAAACTTAATTAAAAGGTAGTATTTAAATTATATTTACATGTTCGGAGTTCGCGAAATAAAATCGTACAAGAACATCAGCAATGTTTCCATAACTACACCCATGTTGTATGGCAAAGCGACGAGTTTTTATTATATAAAAAATATGTTGTATAAATTTTGAGTCCTTGGGGTACGCAGTCGTTGGTACTTATCATTCTTACTTCTAATTTTTTTGACCACTAGCGCCAACTAGCGGGCAAATATTGGTAATGCATGCATTTAAATTACCGATGGTTTTCCCGCTGGTTGGCGCTAGTGATCAAAAAAATTAGAAATAAGAATGAATGAAGTACCAACGACTGCGTACCCTTGCACATTTTTTAAATTCTCTTAAAACTAAACAATTTGTCCTTTTAATATTTATGAGCATTACATTAATTAATAATTATAAAATATCTATAAAACTAAACCTCTATTGGTGTTTCGACCTCAATATAATGAAATTAAAGCGAAAGAAAATTTTGGTATTTTTTTTCGGTAATTTAGGCAGATTGCAGATTTATAAATGTCAAATATATTGTTAAAGTATAATATTAATAGCTATCTCCGTATGAATCCGCGGGAGTGCAAACGTAATACGTGGTCAGTGTTCCCTTCCCTTTGACGTATGTTGGTCCTCGACATTCGCACTCATATCCAGCAGCGATTAAAATTTTGGCAGTATCTTCAGTAACCTGTTCAAAGAAAATATAAGAAAATGTAAGAAAATTATGCCATTTTCTGATAAACTGATAAACGAAATATTAAATTTAACGAGTAGTATTAAATTTAACACAACTCACAATAAAAGACGAAAGCCACACAAAATTTTTGTAAATATTTAGTGACAAATGCAAAAAAAGTTTAAAAAAGAATACAAAAAATCCAAATAAAATTTAATGCAATGCTAAGTTAATTTATCTTTACTTAATGACTAACTTGCCTGAATTCTTCCCATAGTTCCACAACTATCCATGCGGCTCGCCACATTGCTGCAAATATTAAAATAAATTAACTTAAAAGAAGACTCTTAGCATGTAGGATGTTTAAAATATAAAATCTAATCATTAAATATACAAGTTATAGATGAATGTCAAATTAAAGCTCATTGGCACGAGTCTCTAATTGAAACGTGATGAATTGAAATGTGGGCATAAAACTACTTACACCGTGTTTGACCATATGTCATATTGAGGTTTCTGAGCACCAATAACCCCGGCGATGACCGGACCATGGTGAATACCTTTTTTTAAAAAAAAAATTGAAGAAAATTAAGTCGATTCATTATATTTTTTTATCAAATACAGTATGTTCAAAAACATGACGTATGTATAGATGACGAGATGTATACTACTTATGGCAATAATTCGGTCAGTTGATTAGGTTATAATGGTTGATCATAGTTGGTTTTAAATTCTAATTACTTTTAAAAGTTTTGCATTTGCTTTCTTTGGGTCTTAAATGATTTCTTACCCACTCTCAGTCGAAATCTTTGAAACGATTCCTTGTTGATTTGCTCTAAAAGTTGCATAAGAGCAATTGCGAATTCCACCAACACGATGACGTTGTGTTCTTCTCTTGGCTGAAATAATCAATGTACTAATTAAATGCAATAATAACAATTTGTAATAAAAAATTCTACGCTAGTCAAAATTTACTTAATTAAAAGCGATTGTTGTTTTACGAAGAAAACATTTCATTACTTTACAACATCTGAACTTACCGGTCTAGCATCTTGGTGAGACTAAAAGACAATTAAACAGAAATTGAAATTAATATATATTTATTTGGCTTTTATATAATCTACACTTTTTGCGTGTCATCGTCACCTTCCTCTCTTCCGTATTCCCAGGATGCAATCCTGAGGCGGCCATGTAAGTGCTCGCAATTGTTTTTATTTTTTCAATGGAACTGAACTTTGGTTTTAGTAATAGCTAGAAATATGTTATTTTTAAAGTAATTAATTTTCTAATTTTTAGATTCAATTATAAAAATTAACTTTTCTGCATTCGGACAATGCAGGAACCTTAATAAAAGGCGATTACCTTGTCAAAATCGCAAATGATTTCATTTAGAAGACGAAGGCACTCCAATCCCTGTTTGTTAACGTCGTTTTCATCGTAAAATTCCTTGTAATTGGGAATGGAGGCGAACATCACCGCTATAGAGTTATAGCATTCGTGATATAATTCCTAGGATACAAATTACGAGTACTGCATTGGTAATTTCACTGTATTAACGAAACCTAAGATTCTCCGATTATGTATTAAAGGCACAGACATTTAAAAAACTAATAAAATCATAGGATCACTGAAAGCTTAGAATTATTGTTGGTGCAAAAGTAGCATTGCTTACATCCGTTTTCTTCATTCCTTCTAAGAAATGATCGGCAACGTGGGCCGGGAGTATATTTTCGAGTAAAATTTTGTTGATTCCGCCCATCGTTTCCACCTCTTCCTGCTCTACTTTTAATTTGGATTTCCACAGGAAATCAACCCTCGATGAATATTCAACCTGAAAGGAAATGCGGTATTTCAATTTACATTCTGCATCTCTGCAAAATAAACAGTAAACACTAATTGCGCATTTACGGAAATGGCAATTATATTACGTACATGTATACGAAAGCACTGATTGTGCATACTTTGAAAAACTCTTACCTGACGATCAATGACATGAAGCGTGACTAAAATAATCCCTAATATTAGACTATTTATGGCAACATCGGGTACTCTGGTAAATCTGTAAAAACAAAAATTTAATTTTCCAAATTCTCGTATTATATGCCTTACTAAAAGTCTATTAGACTTACGTGTCTCGTGAAAGATATTGCGGACTAAAATCTGGTATTCCATATAAAACAATGATGTGAATGGACACCACTGAGAGCATTAAGAAGAATTTGAGTAGAAAACTTATTTTAAGAAAAACGGATATAGCCATAAGCGATAGCACGGAACACAGAAGGTAGTACTGAAACAGAAGAAGAAAAAATAGTCAGTTTCCTTACATTTTCGTATTTGAATGCAGGTTATTTCTGTAACATGCAGGGAGTGTTAGAAATTATTTTTGACGCAGCCTGTATAGACTTTCGTACCGGGGTATAAGCGCAGCCTTCAGGTATGTTTTCAATTATCACAGGTTCTCCATATTGGTAGGTTTGATTTTGTGAAATGTTTACGGGAGAATCAGCATCGTCCATCGAGAAAGGCTGACAGTCTATCTAAAAAAATATATATATATACATTGGATATTTAATTTATTAGAAACTATCGCATAAGGAAAAGTTTGTTGTTGTGGAAAATATTGGGTGATAATTGGATAAATTTCACGGACTGAAGTTACTCACTATGGTAACGATTGCGCAGGCAGCTATTAATAGTATGGTGAGAAAGAAAATGGAGGTTCTAACTATGTAATTATCTCTGACTAAATGGCACCCAGGGCATTCTGGAATGGCTGAACCTTGACACTAAAAAATAATCACAAAATTTAACACAAAATTACTAGTCCAATTGAAGTGCATATCGCAAAGTTCCTTACCGAACATCTATCAGCCCAGCAAACGTAAACGAAAAATGCTAATAAAAATATTGTTGTTCCGTACGAACTAATGTACACCGGAGTCCTGCAAAAATCATCAAAAATAAAATATTGGCAGATCTAGGACGTAGAAACTAAGTAAAATACTTTCATAAATTGTACAATGGTATCGAAGAAATCAATCAAATTATGCATATTCATATCATTTGAGTTATTTTTTTCTTTGAAAAATGTCGATGCGGTTTCAGCTGTGTGTCATCGGTTAGAAAAAATTGACTTTTGCCTCTAATGCTCAAACTTAATCGCGAATTCATCTTGCGGGCATTGAATGTGTTATGTTTATGTATAGACGTTGTCCACTGAATATCTATCTTAAATTGAAAGCTAGTCCATCCTTTACACGGTTGACATCCCTATTGAAAACGTTCCGAATATCAAAACCTAACGTAAACTTTGTTAGAAATTGCAATTCTAGTCATGCATACAGCGCTTGATTCCTTTACTCGAATTTGGCTTCAACATTTTTTAATTTAAATACAAATACGTTGGCTTTACGTGACCACAGAATGTACAAACATGTATATTCTGCGGTCACGTTTTTCAGCTCCGGGACACAGTCCTACCTTGGCAAAATCAACAAGTGGAGCACAGCCATCCCCACAAACACGAAAAATGCGCAAGTGATGTAGCATTTAAATTGGGAATCAGCTTGCGTCCAGTAGCACTTCTCGGTTTTCGAATCCCGAAACCATAAAACCAATGGATTGAATTCTTCTGAGGTGAACCATGACCTGTGAAACGATGTTAAAGTTAACGGAACTGATTCGAATTTGTTTGACTATTGATATGTATTGGGAGGTCTGTATCAATATACAACAAGTACATGTACACGCATACAGTACGTTTATATCAATGACATATATGTCAGGACTTTCCCATGAGGTCTATTTTACGTATATTCACACAAATTATCCATTTTAGGAACTAGAAGAAGATTATAGAGAATTTAGAAATAAGCTCCAATTTTTTTATCAGTTTCTTACCTGATTTGAAGTAATGATTTTCTGCTTGGTAGCAAGCTATTTTCAATCATCGCCATGCTCTACAAGTTGGAATAAGTATAAATGAATTTTGATATACATTGCATGAAAAATACACTTATTAAGATGCCAAATTTCCGTTTCTTACTAACCGTGAGCCCGATATTCTTGGCCATTGTGGTTTCGGTGATATTTGCAAATGGTTTATCAGCACCCCAACATTCAACGTATTTGGAACGTTTCGCTGGTCTGCCTTTTCCACTGTCGTTTATATTATTGAGGCCATTTCTTTCTAATGAATTTTTCTGGGGAAAAAACAATGGATCTTATAGTATATCTTATAGTTCTTATAGCAATGATGCACGATACAATTTCCGAAAAATACTCTAGAATGGCATGCTTTGATCACCGAGTTAATATTAACTGCGCGATCTAAATAATAAAGTTACCTTGGGTGGTATTATAAGATATGTTTCAATTTTATGGTCAGCAAGATAATTATCCCTGAGGTGCCCATTTCCTGGCTCCACTTCAAATTTTCCGTTCAGTTGCATTAGAGTGGCATTCGTTATATGGACGCGCCTATTAGAGAACAATGGGATACCTCGTTTTATTTTTGGGACACTCTACATGTTGGATTTTAATCTATATATATATATATATATATATAATAAAAAACGACGCCATCTTGGTTTTTCATCGGACGGGGATTGAGTGTTTGTGGCATCTAATATGATTGGCCACTCATGGCACACCCTCCCAGGAGCGTGAACTCCGTGGGTAATTCCAAGGCCATAAATCTTTTTTAATTTGCCTCGGGCCATTAAAACTGTCAAACAAGTTTTCCGTCCCATCCGTGATGTATCCAGATCATATGGCGTCATCTTTTGGAGATAAAGGACAGTTAAATCTAACTCCTGATCGCATAAAAGGAGTTAGAAAATCAAACAATTTTTACCCGTGAAAGGCCGGGTTTTGCCGCTAGTTTTCCTATAAAATTAAAAGTGAAATCGAATTTTAACCTTACCCTGGAACTCCCCCCGATTCCATGTAATTGGCCAGCAAAACGTCATCACTCCATACGTCATATTGCCATTTTCTCAATCCGAGGACCCCGCATAAAACGTTGCCCGTGTGGATCCCAATACGCATGTCCACGTTGAATCCAGTAGCTTCTCGGACGACCCTACGCGAGCAATTTGCGTGAAATTATTCAAAGCGTGTGAAAATTGCGGCGTTTGAATGTTGAAAGCAATTTAGTCTTGGCTAGCTACGTCTGTGCCTCACCTGATGGCTTCGATCATCCCCAATCCCATCTGCACGCAATTTGAAGCGTGATTTGGACGTGAAATTGGTAATCCAGAAACGCAGTAATAGCAGTCACCCAAAATTTTGATTCGCATACATTGATTTTCCTATTCAAACAACGGGAACTCGATGAAAAACAAGGCGCTAATCAAGAAACGAGACAATTGATTGGCGGATTTGCACAGACTTTTCCATTTGGTTCACGCAACTTCGATGTGTACTTAACGAAAATAATGAAGGAATGTTCCCTACCTACGTGTACGCGAATTTTTTACACAAACAAACTTTGATAAATTTTCGTTTCTTATTAAAGAAAATACAATTTGCCTTTGGGTTATAGGCATAGCGTCTCATAAAAATAAAAGGCATTTTTATTATTAATGTCGTACTGAACTTTAATCAGTTTGTTAATGTAAAAACAACATGTTGTAGAATTTTGGTAATCTGAGGAGATATTTATATTTTACTTATTATACCAATCCTTTAATGTTAAAACCTAATAATATCATTTGTAATTGTTCATTAAAATTATATTTTTTCTGGAAATTTTCTTACTTCCATTAATTACGTCGTAAGTAAAGTGACGCATACTGTAGAGAAGAAAATACTGCACTAAGGGGATTCAACCCCTTCCGGCATCTTTTCTGCGTGTTTCTGTGATTGATTTAGGATTCCTGGCTTCACTGCATTACACTCGGTGTTGCAGTGATTGCCCAATTATAGGGGCGTGCTATTTTTTTTCTTCGCATTTTGTGTCAAGTTCTAGGGCATCGGTTGATCAATTTCATTTCATAAAAGGTAAACTATTTTTAGTTTAACCAGTATAAGGATGCAGTTACTTCAATAAATGATTTGCAGAAAACAAATTTAGGAACAGGTATTGTAGTAATAAGAATGACAGTAAACATAAATACAAAAAAAAATACAAAAATAAAATTACGAAACCTACCTGCGCTATTTGATCAAATCGGCCGAAGAGGTCATTTAAAGTACGAACTAAATCAGAGGCACTCAATTGTTCGGACAAAGGTGTAAAGTTCACTATATCAGCATATAAAATACTAGACGAAATAGATAAAAAAAATCATTTTTAGCTCGGTAATTATCCTGAAAACATTTATTCAATTCATTATTTCATACAACAACTCCAGACAAAACCTTGCTTTTCTATCAAAATTACCCGAAATAAGTTGGAGCTAAAACGTCGCAACGATTGAGTTCTGTTAAGCAATACTCGTATAGTTGCTCATACATGTGTGTATATATACGTATAACTTTTATGTTTAATCCATGAAAAACAAATACGTTGTGTTTGCTTATCTTTCCTATGTTTAATCCGAAACTAAACTGAAGAAAATTACCATTTCCCATTTTCATTGATTGCGGTTTGAAGATGATCTGTCAAATGCAGAAATGGCAAGGATTGATTTGGAAGCAATTGATTCCAGGCTTAACACAATGAAGATTCAATTTAAATTGCCAGTTCATTGCACGGATTATTAAGCTCGGCTTACGTCTGAATGCAAGCTTCGTAGTAAACCAAACTTATGATTCTGCATAGAAAAAAATGTTGGCAAAGGCCCGTACATTACGCTTATTCGCGGTTTCTGCCCTCCTTTCAACAATTCAATTTCAATTTTCGTTTTCGGCGTTTTCTATTGAACACTTCCCGAAGACTGGCGATGGCAAATTGCTTTCAATAATCTTTCTGAATAGCGTTTTGCTTTAAAAGCCAAAAAAACTAAGTCAGCTATTAAGGCCTATTAGTTGACGTATAAGAAGCTGCTAAGTAGGTCTTCCTCCTGCGACTGCATAATGAAGCGATTTCAGCTCGCATTTCAAGATTTCCATTAAAAAACGATAAAATCCTATTAGCTTTTTTACGATCTTTCTTGAATCGCTTCATTTTGTTCAGTTTCTATAACTATCAATTTTAAGCGGCTTTTTCAGCAGTTGGTTCATCGTTCCACGACCTGAATTTATGGCATAAAAACTCCGTTTTATCCGGAGGTTAATTAAATTCCCGCTTTATGCCAAACGAATGCGTGTTTTTATCGCATTTAGTGTTGAGTATAATTATACCGAAGTTGATTACACCGGGCCATGACCACATTTAAAATTCCCCCTGCTTATGTTAATTCAGAGTCTCGAGCATCGCCTTTTGCAATAAAGCGCCACCTCTAGATGCAAAATCGACGATAACAATTGAAATTGCTTGCCGTAAACTTAAATAAAAGTTCATTTGAATTTGCTCCCCAGATGCAATAGTTAATAAGTTAAGCTATAGTTACGAATAGGTGAAGTGGATGATATTCAACTTTAAGCACACTACGAGTTCACTTTTTTAAGCGCATGATACGACTAGTTTCACCTCCTATTTTCATTAAGTTTTTTAAAAAGTTCCCCTCCAATAGCGTGTTTTACCTCATTGGAAAGGGTTCTCGTAGCATTGTTGACCAGTGGTCATTTCGTCTTAGTCAGCACGTTGCCTCGTATGAAACAATTTCAGATTCATCTATTGTCCATTGACCTTTTCTAACTGACCACCCGAGTAAAATATCCCGTTCGACTGACCAATCTCCCCTGATGCGGATGCAACCGATGTCATGACCACTTGTTTAGACTGTCCATTGTGCTGACACGGAGTGACAACAATGGGTCATTTTTATCATTACAGATAGCAGTGGCTTTACAGCGAAACTTTGGTCACGATGTCCCGACGCACGCTGGACAATAGTTTTTTTGTTGTGCGAATGTGCTTCTCCAACAATTCTTCCATGTTTTTATCGATAAGACCCTCCAGATTACCGATAAATTGAAGGTTTGTTCCTCCGATTTTTTTTCTTCATTTTTCCGCTCCTCCTTTCTGATTGCTTCCCATGTCTTTGGTAATAACGCAGGGTGTATTTTGAAAAATAGCAGACGCAAGAGTTGCCCGTAAGAATTGAGTTGATCATTTTGCCTTTTTTTAGAATGTGCGTGCTCGCAGCTTATTGATGTCAGACCTTTCTTCATCATGACATGATTACTGAAGTTAGCCCAATTCAGTAACGTACATGTCGCTGATTGAATTTTTCATTATATACTTTTATCATTTGTATGGCTCGGAGAAGCGTTTATTCTTCTCTTACAACAAAAATGTTGTTTCGTCCGAGGAATAGCCGTGAACAGTTTAGACTTTTGACAATATTTCAAATATTAATTTGATTGCATAAAAGTGGAAAAAGCATACCGTCAATATAGAAAACATCAAGATAATGTCCTATTATTTTAAAAACGTATTTGTTTTCTTTGGTCGTGAGAAATATATTTATGCAAAATGCCAATCCGTTCGCAATATACGCATTTTATAAGGCTATAGCTAAATATATGTAAAGGAAATTGAATATAAAGCTATTATTCAAATATTATTGGATTATTGAAGTTATTGAACTAAAGTAATTGGATGCATTTTTCAAAACAAAAGCTTAGTCCGGGAAAAAATACGCTGGTGATAAAATAGACATTTATTTAATTTTCAAATAAAAAATGGTTTCTTTACCTAACGTTGTTATGTCTTTGCACATAGAGTTCATGAAATTGCTGTTTTGCATGCTTAGTTTCATGACAAGCATCAGCCATTTTCAGCATTATGCTTCGTTTCACTTCCGCCGCAATATATGCTGGAATTACACTCAGCAACAGTTGTTCCTAAATAATAAAATAAAATGGTTCCTTAAGGGCATGTGAGGTGTGTATCAGAAGTAGCCGTCATCGCATCATGATGTTGATAGTAGAAATTTTAAAGAAAACTAAAAGAAATTGTCTCTCTTAAACACCCATTACTTTACCACCCACTTAATTCCATATGTCTCGATAGCTGGTGCCAAAATTTAGTTCATGCATCGTACGTACATGTACATATACATGTAAAGAAAAAAATATCTTTAACCTACCTGTTGCTCTTTTTCATACTCCAATTGAATCCTTGATTCTATACAACTACGAGTCCCTACAAAACGTCTTTTGTGGGCAGCTTCCGTCATCCGACGGTGATAAAAACCCACCAAATTGGCACATGTGAGGAAGACGGTCAAAGCGACCAACTAAAAATCACGTAGAAATTGAACAACAGAATTAGTTCAATGAAACATAAATCGAATTATTATTATTATTATTATCATCCGAGTGACTTTGAAATCATTCATTCTGTTAATACAACCTGTATGCAATTTTAACGAAACAATTTGAATGAAATTAACGTGAGTTGATGAAGTGAATCGCCTTACTTGATATGTTAATTTATCTTGGTTGGCATTGGCCAGAAAGGCCGAAGTCAGCAATTGCGAAAGAGCTGTAAGGACACCGAGAACGATAGCTGGTATTTCACCGAACGACATCATAGTGTGCGTAGTAAAAACGAGGAAAAAAATATGCGGTGCATTATCCATGGGGGAAAACGTAGGCTTCAAAAAAGTTAGCAAATAAACGATGCTCAACAGGGCAATCCATAGGAAACACGATATCGACGTAGAAAACTTGATAAACACCACCTCCAGACAATACAAAAACACGAACAGGGCAGACAGGGTGCTCAGGATCGTCACGAATGAGACCAACAGAGGCAGATCGTTGTCAAAGGTCTGCAACGACAGAAAACGGACGAGGAATTATTCGACGAATTCAAGTATTTTTTGATGAAATTCATGGGATACAAGTTGGATCTTTGGATTCTTTGATTGAGGTAAATTTCTACGCTAAATTTAAACAGGGAATGGACGCGTATATAAGATTTTAGATGTGTAGTGCCATGGGTGGGTGGAAACTATGACTATTCCTAGCTAGCTATTTCCATAAAAATATATAGCGTAGGCAAGATTGATGATGCTCGTCATTTCAGCTCACGAAACAGTTGTAAAAGCCGGCGAGTATCAAAAATGCATAATTTTGCTACGAAATTCACTTACGTAGCCGTAACTAAGTAATATTCCCAGAAATGTGACTCCGTAGAGGACTGTAATACACAATAAAGAGAGTAGCAGTGAATATTTTAGGTGAGTGCAGTATCTTTTATAGAGCTCTTCCAGATCCATTTTATCTCCCATCTGAAACATAAGGGAAAATAATGAATTTAGTTAATTGAACTAAAAATACACGTTGCTTTGCATTGTATGTACGCAGTAGGTAGATTTTCGTAAGAATTCTTTTTTTATTTTGTTTACTTGTCTTTTCTAATCCATGCACTTTTGTTAGCAATGCCACATCTTTTATCCTTTAACCCGTTGAGCGATTGGTGCCCCAATTATGCAGCTTAGGCATGGACAAAAAAATTTTAGGCATTGAGAAATTTAAATGTCCTGTACTTTGCATGTTGTTTAATGTTTTTTTTTATTTTTGCTTTAATTCGCTTTGGAAATTTAGATTAAATACATTATTATCTTATCATACCTTACTTATGCATCAGAGCTTATCAGCATATACATTACTGAACACATCTTGAGGGAATTTGCGTGGACTGCTGCCGCACTACTTGCCTCATTCATCATGCTGTATTTTAGTAGCAGCGTTTTATTATGTGTATGTAGTTTATACGTACATTTAATATACGAGAATCAATGAATAAATGAATTCCATAAATTATTCACGAGTAATTTTGCTTTCAAAAAACATTTTGAAACTTTTTGTAGACCGAAATACGAGCGTATAGCGTTCAGATAAGCGCAATTTGAAAATTTCCCAAGCTGAACATAGTAAAGGACATACATGTACAGTATATGTATAAATTAGATTAAGAATACGGTATAAATGTACATGCATTCTCGTATACCACAACATTATGAAAATAGATGTAGGCCTATAGTTGTCAATAATGTCAACTTGAAAATGTCATATATGAACTCGTGGCATTAAAAAATGGGTCTATATTGGTAATATTTCTTGGGAATGTATAAGATGGATTACCGAAAGTCTACATGTGCATGTTAGTTCTTGCTCTCGTGAGCTAAAACCGAATTAACATCAGTCATTGTAGGAGATTAATGTCTGTTGTAGTTGACAAATTGTCGTTTGAAGTGCTTGTCACGGAGGTGCGTGGACGTCGATGGAGTCACATTAAATATGCACTCGGTAAAAGTGCACTCGTCCGTGTATATCCGTCTACATTTCCATGTAAATTCCTAGGATCAACGAGAGTGGCTTTTACGCATGGAAATGTTATTCTCCGCTGTTGTTGCAAAACCAATATTGCAGGCATTCAAAAGCGAGGCCAAATATGGGTCAATAATCTAAAATGTTGCCTTAGGTTAACATTTAAATAAGAAATAAGGGCAATACTATATAGTCTCAGAAATCAATAGACCCCGGCCCCCTTGAATATGTACTGAATCTGCGCCCAGAATAAACCTAAGCCCATTCCTCATCCACCCCATTAAGTACGGAATCTGGGCATGGATAAAAATGTTTAAGTACTTGCATTATATTCCTTTTTGTCATCAAATTTTGAAATAGCGTCGCTGTTAGCTTACGTTGAAAAAACATATGTAGTCGATCATTATGGTATTCAATGAACTCAAGTTTGTGATGATACAAAAGTAATATTGTTTCAGAATGATTTTCTAAAAAGTACTGGTCTTTATTCCTCGTTAAATTTCTGTGATGTAATAAACGTTATTTCTAGAACTAAACTAAAATGTAACCAATTGTACCGATTTTTTTTTTCAATTCGAAGCGAATAAGTCACTATTTTTCTACGATTTTTTTTTTAAGGGAAATGCTTTTGATAATTTTAATTCTGATTTTGAAAGGATTTTGAATTTACAAAGCTTGCATTTTAAAAAATATTTATATTCGTGTATTTGACCTGCAACATGTTTTACGAAAATCTCATGAATCCTCAACAATGTATAACTAGCATTCCTTTAGTTTTTTTATTGTTGATACTTACGAGAAAACTTATCTTTTCGTACAAATATTAAATTTAAAACATGTACAGTATGGTCTTAGGGTAAAAATACATTGAATGCTTAGCCGGGCCGAGCTTACATCAAGCAGTACGGAAGTCTAGAGGGGCCAAGAAAGAAAAAAATAGCCATCTGGATGTCTGCGTGACGTCAAACGCGTCATGACTAGGGGAGAACAGCGCCACCGCAACGTCTTTTTTTTTCTTCTTTCGTGGCCCCTCTTGACTTCCGTACTTATCAGCGCTTGTTGTTAAGCTCGGCCCGGCTAAGCAATCAATGTATTCTTACCCCTAACATGGTGAATAGGCTACATCTAAAAATTTAAATCCGTTTTTAAACAAGTTTTGGATTAATGATTTTATACATCATTAGTGATTTTCTGTATTCATTCCTATCATTACTGCAATTATTGAAAAAACTTAATGAGCAATTCATTGTATACCGCATGGTAAAAAAAATCCTTGAATAGATGCATCGATAATGAAAAGATAGAAGTTACGTTAACGAAAATTGTCAAATTTAGACCTGTTTCCCCCATGTGCTAGTTGCAACCAATAGCATCATGTTGTTTACTCATCCTTGAGTTTGAATATCATCTCTAGTCATTGAATATTGCATGCAGAAAACATTTATCAAACACTCACATTAATTAAAAACTATACAACAAAGAATGTTTTCTTAAATATCTGAAAATTAAAGATACGAATTCCAAGCAAAGTAGCTTTCAATCTCATTTTCATTAAGCCACGCACGATGGTTCCTTTCTTCTAATATTTATTATAAAAAAAGGAAATCTGCATAACGCATAACCGAGCTTCATATTTCAGCTTTTATGCAAGTTATTTTGTGGCTTTTTAGGCTTCGTTTCGTCGGTTTTGCCTAAGCAATTCGTATTTACATTTTCATTTCAGAAGAAACTGTGAAATAACAAAGATGGATTACACCGGCCTTTCATAAAAACATTTCGAGTGTACTCAGGGTTCAATATGAAAATAGTCTATAAATAGGCCTATATACTCTTATACATTGTATATTACAGTAACCCAACATCGTGCACATGCCTATCCACTTTTTAGGCCTTAAGCGTATTGTTCTTTATTATTCTTTAAGATTTCAGCCCTATTTTATAGGTATAATGCCCTTAGCTACTGCGTATACTGTATACATACACGCATGCAGTATACTGCATATTGACAGAAATATGGAAATAAGCTTCGCGCTTACGGATAAGATTATCTTGTTTAGATAGGCTACTGGCTCAAATTCACTGTCTTACATCCTGTCAAATTTAACGAGACAGATGAAATATGAAATTGTGTGTAGGTATAGGATTATATATCGATTGATTGAAGGTCGATATGGTACGCGATATGCTTCTACCTTGTATAATTGGATGTGTGGACATACAGTACAGGCATATTGGTTATACAATTGTAGGTTCTTGCGTTTATGGCTAAAAACTAACGAAAATGCATTGGGCGTGAGAAAGACTTGAATATAATGCAGAAAATTAAAATACATAATTGTATAATGTTAAATTATGATGCAGCTATATTGTATGTTTGGGTTATATCACTAAAGCAAAGTTAAGTATGAAACCGTTAGTTTTTTTCCAAATGGGCAAATCCTGCAGTCAAATTCTAGTATTTTAAAGGTAACAGTATTTTCACGTTATTCATTTACGAACTTGCATTATCGCTTCATGTACATACTGCACATTGTATGTTAATCACGCTTTTGTCAAGAACGGAAAATCCGATTGAACCCTGTTTTTTTTTTGTTTTTTTTTAATCAACCGTTATTATCTTAGTATGAGGAAATCCTCTTATTTTTGTCTTCCTTTAGTCTGGAAAAATCACAAGCGTAATTTCGATAAAATATCAAGCCATGTAAACATAATGGCAGCATAGCCATAAGTATTTCACACGAAAGATGTGTACCTTAATTTTGCGCGATATACCTAGCCCTTAAGCCTATGCTGTGTGTCACTTTTAAGCGTTTCAGACATCAGACAAATATTTTATCCTTTAGGCCTACAGAAAAGTCGATATTAGTTGCAAAGTTTAGAGCAGAAAAGGGAAATAAAGTCACGTCGACTTTGCTGGTCGTCTTCAGAATGATGATGCTTTCACGAGAGTTCGTCTTGAACAAATATCACAATGAAATAATAACTCACGTTTTTCTTTAATTGAAACTAACACTACTTTTGTCATGTTGTTGCACAACGCGTGCACGTAACACTCAATGGATTTGCGACTTAATTCAATCGCTAGATTATCTCATTTATTTGGCACCTGTGTGGCATTTTTCTGTCTAGAAATCTTCTTGACTGTTGAACATTTAGTATTAATAATAGATACTTCTTGCGAAATAAGTATTGGATGATTTTTATACATGTAGGACACATGTGCATGTAACGATAAAAAAATCATTTGGACCTACAGTACCTGCTTTTCCGATGCGTTTTCTTTCTTCATTGCTGTAGCTTATTTACTTGTATTTAATATGCAGACGTTATATGGTGCTTTTTTAGATTTGGAGAAGTCTTCTTTGTATTTTAAAAACCAGAGATAACATTTTTAAAAACACGTAAGCCTAGAAGAAAAAAAACAAATATTTGAAATTTTTTATGCCCATACGTTTGGCCAAACACAAACTCAGTTTTTGAAATATCATCGTTGCTATTTTTTAATTTACTTTTTTAATCGCGAGCAACAGATTTCAGCTGCATGGGTTTTGAGTAACCAACCTTTTCTTGGCATGCCATATAATATTTCAATATCGATAAATTGTACGTAAAACCTTTATGTTTACGATCCCTCATTTGCATAATGAGATATCAGTAAAATGTTTCATTTGAATTACACCGTAAATTACGGTAAATAATAAATCTTGATGAAACTTGCAGATAGTGTTTTCGTTTGAATCGTTACTTTGCCATTTCACTCACTCGCTGTTGCATTTCATAAAGACGGGTAATTTCCTCTAGAGAACTTGTTCTGTCTCATAGATTTACTCCTATAGCGAAGATTGAAATTTTCTTTTCAAATTGTTATTTGTTTGCCGCCTGTGAATTGCAAGAACTAAGTATCGCTCGACTATCTTCATATATTTTTTCTCCAGGTGTATGGTTTCTAAAAGTACATCTTATATAAAATAGATGAATCGACCATTCGTTGTTTTTGTACGCGTGCTTATCAATGATGCGAAAGTCCAATATTGCAAACATTTTTCATGTCAGGCTATAATTACTACCGGAACGAATAGCAGATAGAATTATTCACATTTTTTTGTTGAGAGTTGCTCGAATTTTCATGAGGCATATGCTGCCGATGCGATTCAGTTTTCGCCTTTTCCAATAATGTTTCTAAATAAGAAAATTAATGAGCCCACTTGAATTGTTATCGCAATAAAATTGTCCATTAAGTACATTATATGCGCTTCACAAAAAAAAGACTTTCTGCGCATTTCTCACGTGAATAGCAATTAGTCTTCTTGCAGTTTGTTAGCTCGACGCCAAGCGGCTGAGACCCCTTAGTGCACTTCTACTTTGTTTGCTCTAGCACTAGATATTACTTGCTGAAACGAAATATGAAATTTTCTTTGTCTGACTCCATTATACATGTCACTCTTGTCTCTTTTGACATTTATACATTTTATATGTAACTTTACATTCGTGAAATTAGTCGGTCTTATTGACGTGGGATGAGGATTTTAATAAACTTCATGCATGCATTCAGAATATTGAAATTCCGTTAATTATTGCTGATATACTGTATATATTTATAGGTATACTTATACGTATATATTCTTTTTCAAAGTATAAAATCTGATTTCCATCCATACAGATTTTTGAAATACTGATCGCTTTGTTAAAATAAATTTAATTATTTCAGATATATTAACATGTATAGTTATTAAAATAACCGAGATGTTATTTTTCAAGAAGGGTTTTAACGCGTTTAATGAATTTCGGAGAGAAAATAAACTCAAATATGAACCATGAAATAGTTCTGGAGTGTATAGGGCTTCTAGCGAGAGTTACGAGTTTGCTTTCATTGAAAATGTGCGAGTTTACAGCATATTAAAGGCAATTTCATGCTGTGATGACTTCAAATTGCTCCGAGTCCATTTACCATATCTTTACACGAATATATTTGTTATACTCGTAGGAATAAGCCCTGAAATTTATTAACTGCAGTTTATAAACAACGTGGTTAGACGAATAAAGAACACCATTTTGACACGAGCAAACAATTAAACCGTGAATTACTTCGCACTTGCTACAGCAATTTACTGTTATTGTTCATGTTATGTCTCCTAACGAATCAATTGTTTGCGTCGGGCGCCTACACCATATATACACATGTATAGATAACTTTAGTCTCTTCGGTTCTTCGGGAAGGTTTAATCGGGTAGCACCTATCTTTTATTACCAATGTCTACTTTGACTATAGAGTCCGATTTAGTACGCTCTTTTTGATGTTGTCTACGATCAATTACATGTAGAGCTGATTTCTCGGTTTTGCAAAAATATTTACAGTACGCACGTTACTTGTATATCGAGTACAAATAGAAACAGATATCCAGAGATACTTCATGCATTTGACTGCATTTCAGCAATCGAAATTGTTGGGATATAGGCCTACTGTACATCATGGTTGATCTTAACTGTAGAATTGGTTGATTTTTAAACCGTTTTTCCTCTTTACTGTAAGCAACTTCTAAGAAAGTTGTAATGCTTAACTGGGTAAATACCGTTTCCTTAAACTTCTCTTAAACTGTCGAACAACTTAAAGGGTTTTAGGTATCGATCGTTACTTGAAATTCCGTGCTTGCTCCGTATTGCTGACCGCTCGGACGCGTGCGAGCAAAAGGGAAGCGAGAAGCAAAGCTGTACGTGCGATGGCTAAAATAGGCCATTTAAAGGGCTAAAGTCAAGTTTTATATCCTCTCGACACCTTCTCAAGAATGAATGGAAAAAAACAAGTTTTACGAGAATGCTCTGCAGGTCTATATGTGTAGATTCAGCAAGATCTACATGCAGAAGCTCTTTTGCAGTCTCGGAAATCATTATACGAATGTGGCTAGGATATATAGCTACCAAGAGCACGGATAAATATATAAAAACTGAACAATTTTACAACGTTACAGAGCTTCATAAAACCCAACTCTTTTAGATCCCTTAGTGCTATTCCAAACCTAAGTATTATACTGAATGATAAGTTGCTCTATTTAACAATTGTGAAAGTTCTGTGTCTTCTAGAGATATTTAATTTATTAACTGAAATAAATAATACAAACAGGATGCTTTCCGACCATAAGATCAATTGTCAGATTTAAAAGCATATACCAATGTCGATGTTATCTTAATGGGTGATTTGAACCGGTGCAGCAACGTCAGATAATCAATCCAGGTTTCAAAAAATGTATGGGAACTGCATACATTTCTCAGCAAAGAAATATGAGAATCCTTAAGAATTCAATGCTAGGGACGAAAATCAAATTTGCGTTGTTTTTTTTCTCATATCTTATATTTCATTCTTGGCCAAAATGCATATTCCTTCAACGCGGTTCATAAAACGTTTTTAAAGCACATTCGTCAATCGTTATTAGTATACGTTTATAGATTTTTTATTTAAATTTAAACACGCCACAGTGATTTCCAGTCATTTCGGCCTTTTCAGTAATCCACTTTTTCATGTTTTTGTAATGGCACTTTCTAAAGTATCAGGCGGAGAACGAATCACGTCAGTTTGGGGCTGAAAAAGCTAAAAGGAAGATTTGCTATAAAGTCCACTTTAGAAGAAACTCCATCACTTTTGAGCCCATCATATATAAATAACTGGCCACAAAAATATTGGCAATTTCGTGTAACTGCCATTACACGTATATTTCATGCAGTTATAGACCATGGATTTTTATGGACGCTATAGGATTTCCTATACACCGCACGCACAAAAGACGATAAATGGAGAGTATAGATCTATGTGAAAGTTAGCAGTTTTCGTCCAACTTTTTGAGCAGAAAGTGCTTTGGGATAAGAAGAAATTCAATAATGAATCCGAATCAATTGTATCCGTACGACAGAACGCCTCTCCTTTCGAGTTCGACTGATTGCTACAGTCAGCCCACGGGTTTTAGAAAGCTATATATAGTAGTTACTGTTTTCTACAAAATTGTGTTTTGTCGTTCATGGTCTTCGTTGTGTACATAAGTACTTCAATCTGCTACTTTCGATAGCTCGCACATTTTGATCATCGTTAATATTACATAAGTTTGCATTCAACGTTGTACTGTTAAAATGTATACAAAATAAGTTACAGCGTGATGTATGTACTGCATCTGGTATCAACGGCTCAGTATTTATGAATTCACTTTGACACGTAATACGTGCTAATTATTCTAATGCCTGTTATTATCACAAATTTTGATGAAAGCCAGTTGAAAAGCATTTTATAGTTTTCGTTTTTCAGCTGTGATGATCGTCGATTCAGAACATGCAGCACTTTGGATATGTTGATTTGCTTTTAACGATTTAGTTTGTTATAGAATTCTCTAAAAACAACAAATTGTTGAGCAGCTTTAGATATTTAACTTTTGAAAGCGATCTAACATGTATGGCGCGTTATCACTTTGAAAGCTACATTTGAAAATGGTCTTTGAGCAATCTAATTTTATTTCGTTCCACCCAAGTGTATTTCACAAAATGTTTACAATGGAAAATCTGCTTTCGTTTGAAATGAGTTACCACACTTGGCTCGCTACCGAAATTGAACCCATAGAGCATTATGCTGGGATGCAATTCCACCGAAGCATCGATTTTCGGATACGGTGTACAATTGGACCCAACCTCCGTAGAATTTCGATCGATGAAATCTGTGACTGGACACAATTTCATGCTGATTTTCAACCACTGATGGTGAAGCAGAAATACGTCGAAGGATATTATTACAGTCTAGCAGCCTCGAGTGAAGTATCTGGTTTTTTGACTTTGCAGATAGCCTAACTAGAAAAAGTAAATATTAGCGAAGTGCAGCTAGTTTGTTTAGGTAATCAGCAGTATATATATATAATCATACTTGCATTCAAGCCAGGTAAACAATTCTTTAAATGATTAAATAGATCGTTGGATAGATGTTAAAATTAATCCATGCAAAAACTTTTTTTACAATAACAATTAAAATTTCAGCATTGTTTAGACACCGACCACATTATGGTAAAATATATTCGAGAAACGAGCTTGACAAAATGAAGCATTTGAAATAAATTGATTAAAATGTGAATTAAGGGGTATTTCATTGTATTTTTTTTTCGGCATTTTTAAATGACAAAAAAAATATATATACTTTATTCATTAATTAGATAATTTATAAAATCGAAATACCATCATTCCTCTCAATAGTATTTCAATTTCATCGTTCATCAACTTCTCTTATTCCTTGGTACACTAATCAACATATTGGGATTTGTTTTATATTCATTTATATTAAATCTTTCATTGAATAAAATATCATTCGCAATTTTAATGACTGGATCCAGCTAATAGCGAAGCTAGTGTTGCGTAAAATCCAATTAAGGATAAATAGGGCTTTAATAAGCTCATAAGATAAATTCTTCGTAAGTTTCTCTATTCGTTAAAAAAATATACAGTATATTAAAGACTGAGACACACACTCGCCATTCAAGAGTTTTTGAATTTTAATCAGCCCATTATCTCTAAAGACAATATAATTATTGTTTTCGATGCCTGAGAGTTTAATGTATTAATTACTCCCCACGAGTCGTTCGTTTGCACCAGTCACCGATGTTCCCATAACCTCAACCATGCTCCTGCGGCAACATCGATTAGAGCATTTGTTGCTTCGGGGAACAGCCAGCCAATAATAAATTCTTCACATTTGTATGCAGAGTAAGGACATCAAACTACGTGTTACTCGGTGGCGATTTGCTCTGGTCTTCTACTGCCAGAAGCTGAAAGCGTGTGCAATAAGCCTGCATTAGAGACTTCATTTCTGACTGTCCGAGTAACTGAATTTTCAGATTATGCAAAATATCAAAGGAGCATGCCCTCAAACGCTTCATTCGTGACATTTCTGAGAGTGAGATTGAATAGCCCGATGTCTCGGACATCAGCATGCGAGCTTTTTGCAGAAATGGCAATTTTCTTTCTCTCTTTGCTCGCGTTGAGTTGCTCTTACTTCTAGGCACTATAGCAATGGCTTTGTCAACCTTATACGCAGTCGACTTATTGATCGGATTTATCTGTCAGAGCTACAAGTACATTAACGCCTGTTGCTCAAACAGTAAAATAGTACGAGCCTTGAGGGAAAACCCATACGGAATTTCGACGCCGTTTATATTTACCAATTGGGACTTTTGAATGTCAACTTATGAACCTTTATGCTATTTACTGATCGTTCAAACCGAGCTTTATTACGGTTCTTCTTTGGTAATATTGTCAATTTATGTCAGCCGTCTTACTGATTCTCGCACATACTCAAAAGCACTATCTTCAAGTAAGAACATGTTATTTGATGCTCGAAAAATTCGCCATACTTATATCGTACGCAATAAATGGCATAATACAATACAAAAACTTATTGATGTAACCATTTACCGAGATGATATTTTTTTAAACTAAACTAACGCCCTGTGGCACCAAATAAAACTAACAACCATCACTGGTCATTAAGTTCATTTATTTTGTTTGGAAATAACAGACTTATTAATCAGTCCCATTAAAAAGGTTGGCGAAACTGAGCACGTAAGTGTGGTACTGTATATTTAAAATGTCCAACTTCTCACGTCACGATCTTTATACTGTGCATCATTGATGTGTAAATGATACAATTGATGGCTTACCAGCTTTACCTCGATATACATGTATATGTTGTTTAGTATTGTATGGATATTCTTAACCACGTTATTATCTGCATAAATTATTTAGAATCATCATTCGACTCATTGCACGTGCTTACACTAATAAACACAATACTTGTCAATAGTAGTTAGGGTATTTCTCTTCCATCTTTATATCATCTTTATGAAAATAAGTGCATTACTTCTATTTTATACATCAAAGCATATATTCTGTTTTTAGACTAACAAAAACTGTGCTTTCTCGCACATGGGAATTTCAAAACAATACTCAATGCCCGTGTTGTCTACATGGACTAAAAAAATTAGTCACAACTGGAATGATTGGTTTGTTAGTCTTTTTTTCACAAAAGACAAATTTACTTTATACTCTAGAAAGTCTAGATACTTTTGATTTGTTTAAAAAAAATCTTAAAAATAATTTAACAACTTTTTTAATTTTAAGAAATTATTTTATGCTAAATGAACGAAAGGTTTTGATTATATTTTGAGTTAGATGACCCCTATTTTATATAATTGAAATATATGCGATGCATGAAAAGTTGTACTTGTAGACCTACTGTTCAGGAACCATATATACTTACAACGTTAGTTTACTGATATTTTTTATACTTGCCTTTTCTAATACCGTATCTTTGAAAAATTATAAACAACATTAGTCTCCTGAACTTAATGAAGCTATGTCTGGCTTTTTCTACGAAGAAGCTATATGGTTACCGACTTACAGGAACGTTCATCGTTATCTCTATCTAAGGTATCCGTGGAAACTGACTACATTTATGTTATAATTAGAATCAGTCATTTGGCATTAAGTGCTTTCCCTTGATAATTATGACACTAATTTTCAAAGCTGGAAATAAGGCCTAATTAGAAATTATTATTTTTTAATTATAAAAGACCTTTCTGTGCTTTAGGGGGTAACCTTCATCGCCACCTGTGGCCTAGTATATCAAACGTGAACAGATGACACTATCTGAATTGTACAATGTGAGCAGTATTTTCTACACGCTTGTTTCTTTGTATTTGAAATTGAGAAACGGATATTGCTTTCTGTTCAAATAGTCTGCATGGTGTACGAATATAACCTATTTTTAGTCCGTATAACGAAAAAGATAAACTTTGTGGCATCCGAACCCAAAATAAGATAATTTTTTCAGCCGCGCAAATTTCCGGAGTTTAGATGCAAACAAACTACATGCACTTCTTAACAGAGTAAATAAAAGGTGTTCTAAAATCGAGATTTGGCTTCGAAATCGAACTGAAATCACAGTTTAATAATAGATGATCGTGAAGATTTTTCTATTAAAATTGCCGCAAGACAAGCCGGAGGCATTCGGAAAGGTTACGAAAAATTGCGTTCAATTCATCCAACATGATAGCTTTTTCTTATTGTATATGATGAGATTTTTTGTTCAAATATTTTCAACGCATTAGTAAATTGAATATAATGATGCAGTTGTTCAATTATCAGTAGGTAATTGAGTAAATTGAAGTTTATACTTTGGCAGTAGCAATGTTCTCTCTCAACTGTACATGTATATATTTTTGGGTGAAATTGAGAATATTATCGCGATTTATACTGCTTGAACTTCATAATTCCATTGTTGGATCGATCAAGTGCATCTAATGTCAAGTTTAATCTGCAGTAAATTGACCGATATTCATTATTTTTCTTGACTTGTTTATGAATCCTTTTTCTGGTAACAATTTAGAAAAATTAAAGCGTTACCGTGTACATATTTGGCTGTTATTTTCTGAAAATTTCCTTTATTTTGTATGAGTATACAAGTCATTAGTCATGTATGTTTTTTTTTTAACGTTAGGATATGTTTCTTCATTTTAAATAGTATATTGTATATAAAGCAATATACTAACTATTAAAAATAGCGGTGTTGCAATGCATCTTTGAGAATTCTAGGAGACGATTAATGAATTTTGGGCAAATGTTGGCAGTATATTGCTATGTATAAAGTGCATTTTCGATTCCTGAGACCATTTATCATTGAACGTGAAGTACATATTGACTTTATTCCATTGGGAACTAATGCATTTTGTCTGAAAGTAGATGGAAAAAAAGCCGCCCATATATCATATATCACCTTCGTTCGGAATTAACGCTTTCTGCATTGCGATGTTTTTTTCTGTTTTATTCATTTTGAACCAGAATTTCTATCAGTAGGTCAAGCCTTGTTGAATTATGCTGGACTACCGTGACACCACAGCAACGATTGCGAGGTACAGTAGAACTCCAATTATCCGAATCAATTGGGACCGGACTCCATTCGGATAATCAAAATTGCGGATAATTGGATTTATTCCGAAAAAAAGGGTACATATATTATGTATTTTAAGGAAAAAGAGCTTTTCGGTACTGCATGCATTTTTAATTAATTAAATGAAAAGGCAACACTCTTACATGTTAAATAGCGCATGTATTTACAAGTGCTGTACATTAGTACATGTGCATTGTAAATGAAAGTCATTGCTTGCTGAACATCTTGGTCAAAGTAAGGTGTTTGAATGTCTTAATCCGTTTTAGGGCAGCCAATGCGAAATTTTTTCAGAAAAAATTATTTTCTGAAAGCGATTCGGATAATCAGCGATTCGGATAGTCGGAGTTCGGATAATTGGAGTTCTACTGTAATTGTATTTAAGGGACATTGACTATGACTTAGAATCTTTTTTGAATTAAGGCAGTTGGTGTAACTTAGGAAAGGAAATTACGATGTAAAACATAATAAACTTACATTTAATATATTATTGGAATTAAGTATACATTAAATACTGTATAGTCGAGGGAACCTAAGTAAATAAATGTTTACCCTTGAAATTGTGAAAGTTACTGTAAATGAAAACTAAAGCATGAACATGGAAAAATGTATAAATGGTAATGAAAAACGGTTTGTAATCATAATCTTAACGAATGTTTTGAATATTCTTCGCTCAAAGGTTTTGAAATTTAAAGTAAATTTACTCGAAGATTCTCATTTTTGAGCGCCATCAGAGGAGGTCATGTAGGCACGTACTTCACTTAATTTGAAAACTAGCTACAAGATATACAACCTTGAACATGTACGCTGTACACACATGGTTTATACGCTCATATCGACCAAATGAACACCAAGTTGTTAGAGGGTTTTTATGTACAGTACACTGTATATACACAGGCTTAAATTAAGCATATGGCTGAAGCAAATAAAATGTTATGATCTTTGGGACGATTAGCAACGATAAAACGAGAAAAGCAAAACCCTCGAGAAGAAACGTTGTAGGGAAATGCACTTGAACTCTATTATGAGTTTAGGGTAATTTCGTTTCTGGAAGGGAGATACAGTAGTTTTTGCGAAGAAATTGTGGCGGTGAATATCTCTCGCGATAACCACCTATGGTCAAATTATTCTTTTTCACTATGTTAGTTGGCACTAACCTGCACTAAAATCATCTTACTTTCGTAATAAACGTCGAAAAGCTTTTTGTATCTACATTTCGGAAGACATAAACATATATTTGTTGGAAAAAAACATTTTTATTAGACTAATGTGGAGACTAAACACACTTATTGCATAGTATATCAGGTATAAAATCATGTTTATAGTAAACCTGTTAGTCCTTTACTCGAATGATATTTGGGAAGAGCATGCAGTGAAAAAGAGAACACTTGTTGAATTTTCTGAGCCAAAAAACTTTAAATAAGCCAGGAAACGTCATGTAGGTATGCATCTAAAATTTCGACATTTTAAAATTCCTTGATCCTCAAACGTTATTAGTGTTGTTAATATTAACATTAGGCTTAGTTGTCATTTATAATAATAATTATAACCAATAAGAAACGAACGGGCACATTTTGCTTCATTAAATAATAAACGCGTGCATTTATTTAAATTACGTCATCAGCTCAAACTGACTCAATTCCTTAATTATTTCTTGTTCTGAATTTGCTAAGATTGAATTTGGATTACAGTCATCTTTGAAGAGAGCTAATCCATTACAAGAAGTATCCCCTTGCCAATCCTACTTTTAAGAATGTGTTAAGTTTATTTCTACGGAGTGATGTGGTGAAAGTAAACGAGATGCTACGCTTCAGTTCCAATGGTCATTTCGTGAAGATATAGTCTATGGACACAGCGCCCATTCTCAAACATTGCCCACTTCCTCGTTCGTTCGTAAAATAAACTTTAGTACATTAGTGAAAACATTTCTGTTAAGCCCTCCTTAAACCAGAATTGCTGGCAAGGATGTAAGAAACTCGATGCTCCCATTAAATCTCGGTAATTCTCTCGGACATCTATTGACCCACGGATGTCTGAAAGTACTAAAAGGTAGCTGGATTTAATGGCACGTTCATCCCACCTCGTTGCACCCCTCGTCTTAAGCCTGTATCTATATGGATTTAGTATGACAGGAACATCGATCAAGGCGAACACGTTGTAAAAGGTGAATTGCCACCTGGGAATTAAGCCATTTCCGCCTTATTGCCATTGTTATGGGAGGCTTTGTCTCACATTTGGATTTTCGTTTCAAATGAGGAAACACTGCCTCAATTGGGAATATTTTGATGACACCAACAGCACCGTGATTAAGGAAATATCGGGCGAAATGCAATTACGCGCCAACGTATCTATAAACGAGCCACTCTTCGAAGCATTAATGGATGTGACATACAGATTGTGTTGCAGCAAAAATTATGCACTTCTCGTAATGGGAGACGGACGAATGATTCGCCTTCTTAATGAAGTTAGCATCGAAAGTGCGAGCTAATTAAGAACAACTTGCTGCAACGTGGAGATATACATGTATATGTATATAAAGGTTCTTAAGCACAAATTGCACGTCTCTTACCCTATAGCTGGCGGGGTGATCAAAGGGAATTTACAATCGATATTCTACGAAATATTACCCAGCACAAATCTTTGACGAAATTCTAGGAAAACTGAATGAACTCGAGGAGAGTCATTTCAGCAACGTATGAAACTTTCAAATATTTCCCAAATTGCCATGCCAAGGATACTGTATATATAGAACATTTATGGACAGTTGTTCTTATAACCTTGCATTTTTTCCATATATAGTCTTGGCGGATATCTCACTCCAAAACTTTAATAATGCATATGAAAGATAAAGTATCCTTTTTAAAAATATTTTAACAAATGGCGTACTGCGGTGAAATTCAGTACCTAGTTGCATTTCTTCCATGTTTTTCATCCATTTAATATATACCGTAGGTCAACATGTTTCATGCCATTTTTAAATAGAAAAGTAACATGTATTTTTTTTTAAATATTATTAATATTAGGATCTTATTCAATACATCATTTATTGTCCTACGGACGTTCCACGGAGTAATATTCAACTTCTTGGCAGTGAACATTGATCTATATTGATTATGGGAAAGCCTTGTAGCCTGTTTTAAATAATGCTAATTAAGGTGTGTATTGAAAACGCCCGTGCTAGGTAGAAACGCTGTCTTTATAAAGTGTTGTTTTTTTTGCTCAAATTTGTTTCCTAAAAGTCCCTTTTATTCGGCATAACACTGACGCAAAGCTTAATCCTATTCCGCTCGTATGAATGCTGTCTGGGTGAACGCAACAAGAACAGATTTAGTTTTGAATCCACTTCAGAAAATTGTTTAACTTATTCGCTGATTTCTTAGCATCTCGAACATCCTTTTTTCCGCAATATAAACTCTACTTTTTTATACACGCGTGTTGTGTACATGGTTGGAAATTGAGGAATTTTGGCATCAGTGGACTTGGCAGGGAATGGACCGTTATTCCATTGCGAGTATGCTATATCGCCGTTGCACGAAGCACTTTGATAAACACTCAAGCACTCGTGAGTGGTTTTGGTGGATTGCAACGCTATATAGCCCATTAAGATTGTCCAATCTTATCACCTGGATCCGGTCGTTTGCTCGCTCATAACGCGCAACACACGTCTAGCTGTGAATATATAGGAAACATGTTACCCGTGATGTAACCATAGTACTTTTTCTATGCATGTATTACGAGCATAAACATTTATGTTTACACAGTTTTGAAAGGAAACTACGTTGCAAGATGCATAAAAATCATCCGAGATAACTACTGCATCTCAAAATGAACCAACAATGGTTTTTTTATATCTGTACAAGTACAGTATGATCACAATTTAAAAGAAATAAAACCTTCGATCGACGATATATACTGATTTTTACCAATCTTTGAGCAAAAAGTTTTTTTTTTAAAAAACGCACATTTTGATAATTGCATAGCATTTAAAAAATGTATGACAATCTAACTAAACAAGTGAATTGCTTGCTGTAAGACAAATGATTTAATCTCGATTTCGACATATAGTTTAAGGTATTGGCCGTTACGATTCTACAATGTATACCTTTATCTTACGAAGTCTATACTGCATCTTTAATTACTTCTTAATTGATAAAAATACTCGCGAAGTATTAGTGGGAAGTGCTGTATACAGAATGCACATCTCCCAAATCGTAAAGAGCAGGCCTCCGTCATTAGTTGAACATACGAATAGATTTAAACAATAATTATTTGTGAAATGCATTTCTTTCTTGAAGATTCGTCTATTAGGTTTTAATGCCACTTTATAATTATATACATCGAGAAACCCTATTATAGGAGGATAGTTGAGGGGGAAAATGCTGATTTAAGAAAATTGGTACTTTATCTCCTTTTACACATTGTGCACGGCTTGAAAGAACTTGCCATTTATCTATAACGCTATTAATGCGTGGCAAACGGAACTTTAATTCTACATAAGGCATTTAAAGCTGTTTGTGATGAGCGCTCAATTATACCGGGTAGACCAACATTCCCGTTTCTACACTTCGACATCAATTCAAATTGCGAGTAAATGTACGCGCTCAACAGATACACAACTTTCGAATTGAAAAAAAAAATGTCAACAACGTTGTTATTACGACTAATTTTAATAATCACATTTTACGGGTCAAATGAGCGCAGCGTCGATTTTCGTAAATGCCACGTTTCACCGTATGTTTAATGCTCAGTTATTATTATTATTAATAGTACATGTATATAGGGGGTGGATGAATCAGAAAACTAGAAGCTAAATATTTGCTTTGATGACCATGCTATGCTCAAATTAGCCTTTATAATGCGCTAATTATCCAAAAGGAAAGGCTTTATTATGGCATATGCTAAACATTAAACCCGCTGCAAAACTATAAACACAATGTGCATAAAACAGTAAAACCCTGTCCATAAAAACGGTGCCTTCTGAGAACATAAAATAAACCAACGCCTTATATTTCAAGCCTTTGCACCCCGTTATAGATTTTTTATTCGTAAGTTGTCACGTTTCTGTTGAGCAAACTCTTTCCAGGTATAACCTTTTTTTCTGATCTTTTTCTCTGAAAACGGTTAGTCCAATTGGATGCCATAAAATCAATAATTTTCAAACTTCAACTATAGTTAACTATACTGCGAGAAAAATCCATGATATTGGGAATTTAATACCCGTGAAGTGTGCAATTTAAAAATATTTTCAAAATAGTATATCTTTTACTTCTTAAAAATTCAATTTTTTTTCGTATATTTTGGGTGCTCAGGCAGGAGCTGTACGAATCCTACTTTGCAGTTGTAAAACCACGTGTGCAAAATCGGCAAATAAATTGCATGTACTTGGTTTAAAAAAATCATTCGAGATTATCGCTGTTTTTAGACCAATTGATGAATTCTTTTGCACATGTGACTTTTTGATTGTCAACGTATACGATTCGTTAAGCTTTTGTGAGTATTTCTGCAAAAGTCAGCAATTAAAAATACGATTAAGCACAAATAAACATTGTGTCGGAGATGTTTAAATTGCATTACCTTTGTAATTTCAGCACATTTAATGTACCTATACATGTAGCTCGCAGTAAGATTGTAACTGTATTATTAACGTCAAATCGTCTGATGGGTTTATAGATAGCAATTTTTTGAAGACAAATCGTAAATAAAACACTCATCAAGTTTTACGTTCGTTTGGTGAAAAAAAATATTTTGACAGCTAGAAACTAATTTGCATATTTTGCCTTCAGCAATATTCTCCTGTTGTTATGAATAATTTTGAGAATTTCTCGCGAAGTGTTGTCCTTCAATCATGTTGAATTTGTTTCTAAATTGATCATATTACCAAATACTCGTTTCCATTGCTCCGAATTTTGTACATCTCTTCATACAATGACTGCTTTTCGCAAACATTCCAACGCTCATAAATGCAAACATGAAAAAGTAGATTTGTTTTATTCAA
This sequence comes from Megaphyllum sjaelandicum, assembly GCA_034698745.1. NCBI lineage: Eukaryota > Metazoa > Arthropoda > Diplopoda > Julida > Julidae > Megaphyllum > Megaphyllum sjaelandicum. The sequence goes on along the minus strand of JAQGBX010000561.1, from coordinate 2,118 downwards.
CACAAAATGTTGAGCTAACGGATATTAGGCGCAAAAGGTATTTCTCGTGAGAATATTTTTTCTTTACTGCGTGGCATTTTCTTTCGGTGTACTCGGCCTACTCCAAATAAATTCAGACAGGTTTTTATTCAAAATGAAAATTTCAAAGCCTACTACAGTATAGTGAAATATAGAAGTAACGTTTCCTTCGTATCTTCTTGCCATCATTCGTAGGCCAGCTCTTATTTTATTTCTCAAGAGGATTTTCCTATTATTGATAATGTTAAAGTAAAACAAAGACGATTTCTCGTAGAAAACGTATTTTTTTCAAAATAAAATATCGATAGTTTTATACTACTTTAGGATTGCTTGATTTGCCGTTTATTGTGCCATTTGTGATAGAAATCTTGAATTTCGTTAATTAACAAATTCAGAAAATAATATAAAAGGATTGAATATTTAATTAACGTGTCAGCAATGGAAGGTTACGATTCATTGTTATCCCGAATGACTGGTTATTTTATGTTTTCGTTAATCTTAGAATCTAAGGTATCGTATTGACCTGGTGTTCATAAAAGTCTGTTAATGAGTATCTAAAATGGTTGCAGCAAGTCGTTTTCACTTCCCTTTATAATGGACTTTATGTCCCTTTTTCCATGCATAACTTCGTTTAACAAATATTCTTATTCTTATGTTAACATGATCTGGAAAACCACTTTTTAATTTAATGTAAAAATTTCAAACAAATTAAAATATTTGTTAGCATTAATGAAATTTTAAAGCATTTTGTTGCCAAGGCACCCACATTGAAAAGAAATGTATTTGTGATGCAATTGTTAAATCCAATTGTGAAATGCATTTTGTAAAACGCAATTGTGAAATGCATTTTGTAAAAAGCAATTGTGAAATTCATTTTGTGGAGTTTAATTGTAAAATGTAATTGTGCAATGCATTTTGAAATAAAAAATTGTCTCAAAATAAATAAATTTCAATTTGAACTGGCATTTCGTTTGCATCTACGCATACATTGCAAGTCGGTATTTTTAGCTTTAAACGTAAATTTGCCAGCACTAAATTAGCAAAAATTAATAAAATAATATTTCGATGTTATCTAGATAGTTTCTTCATTACAGTTTTTGAATCACGAATTCTCAGATATGCTGCCCCAAATGATGAAATTACTTCGTCGTGCCCCTTAACGGATCGATGGCTCGGTATATAAGAGTGAACATTAGCCGAAACGAGGTTTTACGGAATTAAATTGATGAGGAATTCGTTCCAACGTTTTCTTCGAAAGAATTTCAAGAGCATTTTTTTCTTAACATTTTTTTGTGCATTTTTTCTTATGAAATGTCACAGTGACGGTTCTGTGGTCTTTATTTTTTGGACTTAATATTGCCATCGAAATGTCACATGCATGAAATACTTTCCCTCGAAAGGAATGCAATGTTTCTTTCTGACAACTGCGACCCTCCTTCAAAATTTCCAATTTGACAGGATGCTCGTTGCAGATGAAAATCGAGTTTCTCGTCAAGTTCTGTCTACTCGAGCGAGTTTGTTTATTGACTACCACTTTCCCTGACATTACGGCATGCTATTAAATGTGCTTTTAGCGCATTTTTATTTTAAATCTATTCTTCGAATATGTTTTACATACAGTAAATATACCCTGGGATGCGCTTCAGTTTCAATCAAAATACATCAAATGCAGATGTCAGTAGCATGCACGTGAACAGAAAAATACCAAGTTTCTCGTAACGATATACTGTACAGCTGTAGGCTATAGGAAAGTAACCTATTGACATTTCAAAAATAAAGTTGTAACATTCCTTTCGTTTCCACGAATTTTTTTTTTTTTTTTTTTTTTGCAAGTGGAAACAAAGTTTCAAATAATTATTTTGAATTATCATAAACAATAGCCGTTTTCCATGTTCTTATTAATGGAGATTAAATATCTGGTGACAACTGTCGTAGATCTATTTAATATTTAGGAGTCTAAATGATTAAATATATTTAACATACAGGGTGAACCATAATTCAATCACCACCTAATTTTTTTCTCAACCGTTAGAGATGTGAAAATTCTGTTTGTGTCGTTAGATAGGTTGTCATAGGTGCTCTATCCATTGATAGTATTAA